>CAKOAT010197711.1:54195-68889 GCA_932364175.1 Eruca vesicaria subsp. sativa
CTTGTTGTCTGATCTTCATAGTCATCTCAAAAAACTCCCTTTTAAGCTCCATAAGGGCACCTAAATCATCACTTTACTCCAAAATGCTCCTGAATCTGAAAACATACCTAATAGACTCCAAAACATATATAAAACTTATAAAAACATATCAATATCATGGCTAAAAGCGGGTCAAAATCATGGTATATCAACTCCCCCAAACTTAACCTTTTGCTTGTCCTCAAGCAAACCATTAGTAGTCTTTGGAAGAAGTTTAAAAAAAGTAGGGACTCAATAAAATCTTAATTAAGATCATCACCTCTACTTTGTTGCAAGCCACATCTCATAACTAACTACAGAAGTACATTATACCATATCCTAGCTTAGCAACAAAATTCATCTAGCCAGTCAACTTAAACAATCCTGTCTGTCTATCCCCTCTACTGATTTCATTTATGCATAAAATAAAGGTGTAGGCTTTACCTTGGGAGTATCAATCAAAGAACACTTGGATTCAACTGAAACAAGTTTCAAGCATTCT
The DNA here is from genome assembly GCA_932364175.1 of Eruca vesicaria subsp. sativa. NCBI lineage: Eukaryota > Viridiplantae > Streptophyta > Magnoliopsida > Brassicales > Brassicaceae > Eruca > Eruca vesicaria. The sequence continues at coordinate 54,716 of CAKOAT010197711.1, forward strand.
CATTCTGGTTCCTTTTCTCCCTTTATCCCCCTTCTCTGAATCCCAAACTTTTCTTTTTTTTATATCAATCCCAATGAACAACTAATGTTCATCTTATTGATCTTTCAACTTTTTATAGCCTTTTTGACAAAGTGTAGGCGAATAGTGGGGTCATAGGTAATTTACCTCTCCCTCGCTTCCACAATGTGTGATCATTCCTTTGATTTAGAATAGTGGGGTCATGGGTAATGTACCTCTCCCTCTGCCTCTCATAAAATCATCTCAATCTTTTATTTTCTCTTTATGGGATGCCAAAGGAAGGAGAGAAAGAAACCAAAATTTTTGAGACTTTTACCTTATTGACTTGCATGAGGATTCCGATCCCTTGTATACCAAGCCCCAAGACAAGGAATAGATGTCAGGTTAGGTTGGAAATCAGCTTTGGATCGGTGATCCACTTTAGCATCTATAGTACTTTCTGCAATCAACAGTTCTAAGAATGATGCTAAAGAGTAATGAGATAAAAAGCAAAATTTTTGAAATCTTTTTGTCCCTTTCTTGACTCAATAAAACTGATTTTTGAAAACTTTTTAAAGAGATCAAAAAGGTAAAGTAGCATCAATAATTCCACTCTCCCCAGACTTAAATCATACACTATCCTCAGTGTATAACTAGTCGGAGTTAGAGCGTAAGAAATAATAAATATATAACTCATATCAAAATTGTGAACGATATACCTGACTGATGTTCGTATCGATCGATGGTGAGACACTTACATCCATCGATCGTCATTGATCGTCATTGATCGTCATTTGATTTTAGGAATATAGCTACACGATCACTAATGTAGACAGGGTCTCATCGGTCGATATGTAGTGATCGTGTAGCTATATTATTAAAAACAAATAAAAATGAAAGTAATAAGTAAAAATAAGATAAAACTAAGTAAGAAAATACCTAACAGTGGGTTGCCTCCCACTCAGCGCTTAGTTAAAGTCACTTAGCTTGACTGTGGAGGTGTGATGGCTAGTGAGGTGGGTTGCAGGTACTTATTGGGAAACAAGTATCCTCCTTGTCTTGTGATTCTTCAAACCATGAAGTTAAAAAGCTTCTTGTGGCTTTCTCGCTTCTGGTCATACTAGGTTCCAAACCTGGACCTCATAGTGGAGTCTCTGTAGCCACTCCTCAATACTTTATAAACTGCACTCATGGCGTCCAGTGTTGCTGTAGGTGTTGTCTAGATTAGTACTCATCGGCATGGTGTTGAGGTTTTGGGTGTGGTGCACAGGCGAAAGGGTGTTATCGATCGATCTCGGTGTAGTCCTGTCGGTCGATGTCGATGTATATCCATCGGTCGATGGGTTCAGAGGCTCGTCGATCGATGCGGATTGTGCAGGTTGGCTCGCGAGCTGGTTCTTGATGCTTTCGATCTCCATCTGAATGTCCTCTATTGTGCATTTCAATTCTTGAACGTCACCCTGTACTGGGAACAAAAATTGTGAACATACCTAACAGTGGGTTGCCTACAACTATGTTAGTGAACCAAAATTTGTCGAGTGATCTATGTGCTCTGTCTTCACAGGCTTCAATAGATCTACAGATCTCCGTTGTGATTTCTTCAAGTTCTTCTCTGGTATAGTATTCTGGTGCGCGACTATTGATCGATGTGCTGGGTATATCATCGATCGATAGCTTCTGTAAGTGCCTCTCGATAGGTTGGTCGAAGGTCGTGTCGATCGATGCAGATGGGTCTGTATCGGTCGATGGCCGTCTTTGAGATTCAAGTTCTTTGCGAAGTGCATTCACTTCCTCTTGCAGGGCTTTTCTCTCTTTGCGAACGAAGTCATTGCCAGATAGATTCCATAGTAGTTATCCTTGAAGTGATTCCATGGCTTTCTCATTTTCAGACCTCAATCCTGCCATCTCCCAGTTATGGTCACCGGTTCTTTCATTCAGCATGTATGTAACCTATGCTTGTGTGTAAAGCTTACAAACTGGAACTCCTTTAGTAAACTGTTCAGCATGCTCTGGTAGACAGATACAAGAGCGTCCAAATAATGTGGCTCTATTCNTCACCGGTTCTTTCATTCAGCATGTATGTAACCTATGCTTGTGTGTAAAGCTTACAAACTGGAACTCCTTTAGTAAACTGTTCAGCATGCTCTGGTAGACAGATACAAGAGCGTCCAAATAATGTGGCTCTATTCAGCAGCTTCTCAATGTCTTCTTTCTAAACATGGATGATGTCACCAGCGATGCTTCTTGCATAACTACTCTCATCTCTGTAGACACCATATTCGTCTTTCTTTTCCCAGGAGAAACGACGAACTCCGTGTTTGAAAGCTCTCTTTCCAAACTCGTGATGTATATCGATCGATGCTCGTTTCCAGGTATCGATCGATAGGTGTTGAAATTCTTGATTTTCTGAGTTGGAATGAAGGTTTTCTGCACCATCTTGCTCATGAAGTGTTTGTGGTTGGTGCTGATCGTTCTGGTAGATGGGTGGTTGTGTGTAGGGACTGACTGGTCCATTGGCCATCTGAAGGATGTGTGCAACGTCTTCTTTAGAGATTGTAATGATTCTTCCATCTAGTGCTCGTGCATGGCCTTCAAGATCCCTGAAAATACCAAATTCATATGGGGTTAGTAATTGAAGCCTAAGTTTTCCCAATATTACAAGATTGCCTCTGACGAGTTTTTAACATAATGGAACTCATATTTATAGTTTTTTCCTATGCGTTTTGGCTATAGGTTCTTTTATGCTTCTATGTTCTTTCGTGTTTTTGATAGTATTTTATACTTAGCAATAAAGTATTCTTTTCATCTTTAATTCTCAAAGGTTATAGAATTCTAGATTTTGAAGAAACACACAAAGAGATTTGTTGTTCCAAGAACCAAAAGTTCAATTTTCTAATCTTATGAATTTCTATTATTACCTTGCTGTTATGAATCTCTTAGCTATGTCTTAGTAGATTCCTTTGTTAGATTTGGGTTCAAATAGTTATGAGGGATTAGCCCCAACTATGGAATGTTGAGTTGTGATATTCATTATCCAAATGAACCCTAATGCTTACTCTAGAGTAGCTACCTAGAGTATGATCGTGGATGTGATTTAACTTGTTAATCATTATCCTGAAATCATTTGGCATAAGCTTAGATTCTCTAGGGATGTGCGAGAGCCGGTCAATGATCTTGGTGAACACAGTTACTCCTACTCATACCCGCAAAATGCTTGATCAAATCAATGTCTGGATATATGAAAGACAAGGTCACAACTCGCAAAAATTCTTGTAAAACAACTCCAGAAGCGACTAATCCTATAGCCAACGCTCACGCAAACGCTGTAGTACTTAACAGAATCGAAAACCTAATCACGACTCTTCACAACGGAAGGAGCACGAAACGAGATCGCGATTTCTCCGTGTAGACAAAAGGGCAACGATAAAACCTATCAAACCCTGTAACCAAATCGGAGAAATCTCAAAGTGTGAGGGTTTGACCAAAAGTTGTTTTCCAAAAACTCTTCGGAAAAATAAAACTTACTCTCCTAGTAACTGCAGAAAAAATCCTAGGTTACTCGCGGGAAAAAGGTGGCACATAAAATTAGAAACGAATGTCCAGCTCCCCCAATAACGAGTTGGACACGACTCTCAGGATCCCAAGCTTATCCAACTCCAGTCTCAATCCTACAGATCTCAATCTGAACTTTGTTTCTTAGGTATATATTATGACCTTCTCTTGCCGAGAGATGTTATTTGAGATGCTTTCTTCCAGCCTTGAGGGGATAAATAATCAGGTCAATCTTTTGTTATTTTCGTCTTCTTGCGTTGGAGGACGTGTTAGGCCCCGTCATGTCTCTTCAGATCCGTTTTCTTCCCCCCTGACGTCGCCATGAGCTGGCCTTGGAGTAGATGACGTGATGACGCTTTAGGCTCCTCTACGGCGCATGATTTTTCACCTCCCTCATGAAGTAGGTGGTGATGGTCCTCGTTCCAATATCAGAGAGGGGGATTTGTCTAGGATCTGTAGGATATACTCAGTTCCTGACTCGGTGGGACTGAGATGTGCTGGAGAGTTTGAACGTGCATCGGATGGTGGTATCGGTGAGATAGCCTTCTATGAGGCTTATCTGGAGGCCGGCTTTAGGAGGGGTGTTCCGTCCTTGGTAGCTGAGGTATCGTCTTATTTTGGCTTCTCCTTTTCGCAGCTGACTCCGTCGTCATGGCGTATGTGGATCGCTATTCAGGTGCTAGGAGAACTTCACGACATATCGCTGGGGGTACCTGAAGTCATGTATTCCTACAGCTTCGTCCCTTTTGTGAAACAGAAGCGAGATGTACCAAGAGTGGCCCCGAGAACAAGAGGCTTTGGTAAACGAACCTCCATGCTGCGTCCGTGGCAGCTTTCCTTTCAATGATTCGTGGGATAGGAGATTCATGTTCATGAAGCTTGATGGGTCCCTTGATTACCCGCTGTTTTGGCACTCCATTGGTAAGTTTCTAGTAGGTTTCTTGAACGACTCTCTTTCGTAGCTTCCTCATGATGTTGTCTGACTTGTAAATGTTGCGAGGCCTGTGAATTTTTACGGTGAAGTTTCGGCAAAGTTGGCTGCGAGTATCCCAAAGCGATTTTGGTGTATCTCCTTTTTAGTGAGTCCGGCAGCTTTGCGTCATAGCCGCGTCTGGGGTAAGAAATTCCCTAACTTTATCGACTTCTTGCGGTCCATGTCTTTTATTCAGTCATGTTTTAGTTTCCAGGTGAGGTTCCTAGAGCTTCTGTTACGTCAATATACGATGATTACCTTAGGGGCAAAATCGAGAGGAAACAGCCTCTCAGCATGCCCATGTCGCGAGCAGCTCATGCAGGTCCTGCGTCTATCGTCTCCTCATGCTTTCCTGCACCAAGGTGCCCTGGTGATATCAATGTGATGAGCCGTCATGTTTTCCTACACGAGGAGGTTCTTTTCCTTCGCGCTCAAGTCCGGGATGTAGTATCCCATCATGTTGTAGCGGTTCAGCGAACTAGAGTATTTGCTGGGTGGGAACTTATGAAGGAAGGGTCGGAGGGACGTACCAGCCGTTGGGACCTTGTAGGGGAGTATCGTCGACTGCTGTCCTTAGGAGGAGGAAGCTGTGCAGGAGGAATTCCTCGGACACCCTTCCCATGGGGGGTTTAGACACTGATTTTCTTATGTCTATCTTTTACTATTTTCTGTTACATTATTATGTACCCCTTGTCGATGCTTTTGTCGTAAGGTGAAGTCGTCGTTTTCTTTCGATTGTCTTTAATAATAATGATCCCCGTCTTTTTCTTGAAAATCTCGTGCTTTGCTTCTATATTCCTGGCATGATTTCCTGCCTTCTTCTTTCGAGTAGTTAAGTAGTTCGAGGGGAGGGTCCTTTTATGACCGTTTAGCTTAAACATGGCGTGAAATCCACCAAGTGCTTTAGGATATCAGCTTTGGTGGTCGTGAGGTTAGTCTTGGGCGGCGTACAACCGTAGAAGTTCAAGTACAAGCAATGTAAATTCGTAGCTCTCAATACTTAGGACCTGGAGGTATTTGGGGGATTCTTAGAACCCTACTTAGATCCTGAGATCCCTGATTGGGCCCTGTGCTCCCTTACGCGAACGTGGAAATGGGAGGTTTCTTCGTAGAGGCAGGAACTTATAGTTCTGAATTGGTAGACTCGTCGCCTGGGCCTGGAGATTCTGATTGGGGCCGGACGCTTAGTGCTCCAGTCTTAAGATTTTTTATTAGGCCTGAAGGTCTATGGCTGGGCCCGGAGGGCCAGAAGTGTAAAACTCAGAATTTTGAACACTGGGAACTCCAAAGTTCTCTGTTTAAACCTGAGGTTAGGTATTGGACTAAAAATTTAAGTCAGTTGCTTGGGACCCTGGGGTCTGTTATGTATTTCAAGGATAAGCATTCGGAACCCTGAGGTTTTATGAGTAGATACTAAGGTGCTTGACGTGGACCCCGAGGTGAGTAGATAAGAGATGTAAAATTTAGAGGCCGGTGCCCAGCCCGGGGGCTGGAGGAATCTGGTGCCTGGATATTTTTTCCCAACACGCAGGACCTAGCTTTTCTGAGGGAGTCACTGGCCATCGTGGGCCACTAATAGCCGGCTCTTCTGGCTCTGAGCACTAGGCTTTGGCCGCTGGAGTGAGAGCCGCATTCTCCTTCATGGAGCCCTTCTAGGAGCCGGGCCGCTTCCCTATGGGTGAGACATCGCAGGTATGGTTCTGAAAAGGACCTTCGGTATAATTTTCCTTGGGTGATGCAGTATCTCGCTGCTTGCCTTTTTATCTTCCGTCTGTCGCTTCGATCCCTAGGTAGGAGGTTGCGTATGAGGTAGTCGATTATAGGGGTTATCCAAGTTTCTTCTTCGTCGGTGACTGATACTTCTTCGGGATCCCCTTCTCGGTCGTTGGCCGGCCATTGAAGTACCAGCAAAGGAATATTTATTGGGCTAGTTGTATCTAGGGCGGACCATAGGTTAGCCAAGACATCGGCTTGCTAGTTTTGTTCTCTGAGAACTTGGGTAAGCTTATAGCTCTGGAATGTTTCGATTAGGGGTTTTGCTACGGCGAGGTATCTGATCATACTGGCATCCTTAGCCTGGTAATCACCTTGGACCTGGCTGATGATTAGTTGGGAGTCACTGAAGACCTGGATCTCCTCTGCTCTTGATGCCGATTCACCAGTGGGGGAGGTTAGAACCAGGCCTACTCCTGCCCTTCTTACGTTGATGGACCCTTCGACGTGTAGGGTGCATTCTCCCGTTCCTCCTGCTTATCCCTGGAAATCAAATACTGACTCTAGGACCGGAAGCATGGAAGGTGAGAATTCAGCGAGGACCTGTGACTTAATGGCCGTTGCAGGTCTGAAGATTATGTCGTATTCCCCGAGCTCAATTTCCCACTTTGCGAGACGTCCTGACATCTCGGGCTTTTGGAGGAAAGCTTTTATGGTGAATGAAGTGATTACCATGACCTGATTGGGCCTGGAAGTAGGGCCGGACCTTGCGAGCCGCTGTAACCAATGCTAGTGCTAGCTTTTCGAGGTGGCTGCATCGAGTTTCAGCGTCCAAGAAGGACTTACTGACATAGTAGATAGGATGTTGTTTCCTTCCATTACTGCATGCTCGGACACAGCGAGGTAGAGTAGCAGGGTCACTTCATCTAGGGGTTTTGAGAGGAGAGGAGGTGTGGTGAGATAGGGTTTGAGGTCATTGAGAGCGAGTTCGCACTTGTCACTCCACTGGAAGTCTTTGGGGTCTTTCAGGGCCTCAAAGAAGGCATGAGATTTGTCGGACAGCCTGGAGATGAACCTGCTTAATGCGGCCATCCGGCCCGTTAACCGTTGGACTTCTTATATGTTTCACGGGGAAGGGATCGCCTAGATAGCTCGCACCTGTTCTGGATTGGCCTCGATGCCCCTGTAAGTAACTATGTATCCCAGGAATTTTCCGGAGCTGACCCCGAATGAGAATTTTGAAGGGTTAAGTTTCATGTTGTACTTCCTGAGGGTGTCGAAGGCTTGTTGTAGATGGGAGATGTGGTCTTCTGCCTCGAGGGACTTGATTAGCATGTCATCTATGTAGTCTTCCATGGTCTGCCGAATCTGCTCGGCAAACGTCATGCTTAGAAGCATTTGGTATGTGGATCCTGCATTTTTCGGGCCGAAAGGCATGACTTTGTATCAGTAGATGCCCCTGGGGGTCATGAAGGAGGTCTTCTCCTGGTCGTATGGATGCATGAGGATTTGGTTGTAGCCTGAGAAGGCGTCCATGAAACTCATGAGCTGGTGGCCTACTGTGGCGTCGACGAGCTTGTCGATATGAGGTAGGGGAAAAGGATCTTTGGGCATGATTTGTTGAGATCGGTAAAGTCTATGAATACCCTCCATTTCCCGTTCTTCTTCCTGACCACGACGATGTTGGCTAGCCACTCCGGGCACTGGACTTCTCTTATGATTCCAGCGTCGAGCAGGTTCTTGACCTCTTTATTGATTATTTTGTCCCTCTAGGGGGCGAATTTCCTTCTTTTCTGTCGTACAGGGGTGAATTGAGGGTCTACTTGCAGCTTGTGCATGATAATCTCGGGGTCAATCCCGGGCACGGCCTCGTGTGACAAGGCGAAACAATCGGAGTTGGAGCGGAGGAAGTCGATTAATCCTGTGGGAAGGTTGGATCCTATCAACAGTTTCCGGTCTGGGTCTCCTTCCTCCAGGGGTATCTCGTCCATCTCTTCTACTTCAGACTCCTCCTTATGCAAGACCGGAGGGCCTTTCGGTAATTGCTATAATACCGGTCTCTTCCCCTTCAGTGTGGTTTGATAGCAGGCCCTGGCGTTCTCCTTATCACCTTTGATAACCCTGATGCCCCAGGGGGTCGGGAATTTAATGGATTGGTGGAGAGTCGAGGGTACGGCCCCCATGTCGTGGATCCAGGGCCAGTCCAGTGTCATGTTGTAGGAGGATGCGCAGTCGACAACGAGGAACTTCATTGGTTTGTTTACTCCTTCGGCATATACTGGAAGGATTACCTTTCCCAAGGTGTTCTTTACCTCTCCGCTGAAGCCTATAAGTGGAGTAGCCTTCCTCGTTAGTGCATTTTCCTCCAGCCCTAGATCGGTGTAAGCTGGGAGGAAGATGATGTTGCTGGAGCTACCTTTGTCTATCAGGATTCGTCTCACCAACAGTTTACTACGGTGAGCGAGATGACTAGGGCATCGTGATGAAGACCCAGAACCCTCTCCTGTTCCTTGACAGTGAAACTAATCTCATATGTCCCGAGGAGAAGGTGCTTTGGATCCCTCGTATCTTGACCATGTCTAGCATTTCTGGTGCTGCGCTTAGCGGCTGCATGGCTTATACCGCTTATCTCTGAGCCTCCGGAGTTCACATGGATGACTCGGTCTTGGTGCGGGGGAGACGCAGGCCTCGTTTGTAAGGGCCGGTTTGTGCCTTCCTTAGTCTGGAGGCTCTTGGCCTTGTCAGAGAAGAATTCCTTTAGATGCCCCTTCTTGAGGAGCTCATTGACTTCCTACCTCATGGAGATCCAATCCTCCGTCTTGTAACCGTGGTCATGGTGGAAATTCGCACCATCAGTTGGGGTTTCGATTAGCGTCGTGGCCTTCATCTTAGGAGGCCATTTGACCTGCTGGGCCATCTGCCTTAAGACGTTTACCAGCTCAGGCTTTGAGATACACTACAAGAAAATTGAGTATTAATTGCGTCGGAAAAACTCTATCTAACGATACTATAGCGTTATTAGATATNGTGGTCATGGTGGAAATTCGCACCATCAGTTGGGGTTTCGATTAGCGTCGTGGCCTTCATCTTAGGAGGCCATTTGACCTGCTGGGCCATCTGCCTTAAGACGTTTACCAGCTCAGGCTTTGAGATACACTACAAGAAAATTGAGTATTAATTGCGTCGGAAAAACTCTATCTAACGATACTATAGCGTTATTAGATATGCTGTATCATCGGCTGCGATAATAGATTCTACCACTTAACATAGCGTTTTTTGGTTGTGCTACTGTTAGCTTTTATATAATAGCAGTTTTATTTTTTTTATTGTATATATTATTAAAAGTTAAAAAAAAATTAAAAAAATATTTTAAAATTTAGTAAATCAAAATACAATTTACAAAATAAACTGATTTATAAACTAAATTGAATTCCAAATGATTCATCACTTACAAAAGATCGACATATAAAAAAAAATCAGTTTTGGTTTTAATGTTAACCAAAAAAAATTAAACCTAACAGAACCCTAATTCCATGTGTGCTTACTTCAGCCGCCTCCATCACGAACTCCTCCTTCATCATCGATGCTTCAGCCACGCCATCCACCACGTCCTCCTCGTCCTGCTCTCCGCCAGATCTGGTCCTCTGCCTCTGCAGATTCTTTTTGCATCTCATTTCTTTGCTCCATCTCCAAGCCCGTCTCTGTCGTTTAATCTTTAGTAGCTTTCTCCATCTGGACTTCTTCGACAGGGAGAGGAGAAAGGTGTCACTTCGTCACGGAGAAGGGGAGGAGAGGAGGCATCCCTGAAACCCAATTTTATAAACACAAACAAAAAAATATTCAAAGTTGCATTCGAAAAGTTAAGAAAAATGACTTAGGGAAATAGGATTTTGGAGATGGATTTGAAGTGGAAGCGGTATTTCTGAAGGATGACAAGGGTTTGAGTGCGCCGGATTGTTGGGGTCAAAATCGGTACGACGGAATCAATAGCCAAAACTCCCCGCAAAAGTACAAAAGGAATAGTTTTAAAAAACTTGAGGAGTCGTTTTATAAAACTCGAAGTCATTTATAAAACTCGCACACCGTTTTATAAAACTCGAGAAGTAGTTTTATAAAATTCGAGAATCGTTTTATAAAACTCGAGAAGCCGTTTTATAAAACTCGAACATCGTTTTATAAAACTCGAAGATCGTTTTATAAAACTCGAGAAGCTGTTTTATAAAACTCAAAAATCATTTTATAAAACTCGAAGATCGTTTTATAAAACTCGAGAAGCCGTTTTATAAAACTTGAAGATCATTTAATAAAACTCGAGAAGCCGTTTTATAAAACTCGAAGATCGTTTTATAAAACTCAAGAAGCTGTTTTATAAATCTAGAAGTCATTTATAAAACTCGCAGACCGTTTTATAAGACTCGAGAAGTAGTTTAATAAAACTCGAAGATCGTTTTATAGAACTCGAAGATCAGTTTATAAAACTCGAGAAGCCGTTTTATAAAACTCAAAGATCGTTTTATAAAACTCGAAAGATCATTTTATAAAACTCGAAGATCGTTTTATAAAACTCGAATATCGTTTTATAAAATTCGGAGATCGTTTTATAAGACTCGAGAATCGTTTTACGAAACCGCAAAAAACCGAAACAGCCGTAAAACGTGAACTACTCGCAACTAGTTCGCCCACCAGTGAACTAAGCCAAGCTGGCTTAGTTCGCCGATGGGCGAACTAGGAAGCCCTTGACTAGTTCGCCCACCGGCGAACTAAGCTAGCTTGGCTTAGTTCGCCGGTGGACGAACTAGTCCATCTTGACTAGTTCGCCCACGGGCGAACTAAGCCAGCTCGGCTTCGTTCGCCGGTGGGAGAACTAGTCCCGTCCCGACTAGTTCGCCCACGGGCGAACTAAGCCAGCTCGGTTTAGTTCGCCGGTGGGTGAACTAGTCTCGTCCCGACTAGTTCGCCCACGGGCGAACTAAGCTAGCCGGCTTAGTTCGCCGTTCGACGAACTAAAGACCTCCTGGACATCCCGAGCCTCGATCTCCCGCATCCCCAATTCGAAACTTACGTCTTTCGACGCGGTCGCATTCTGAACCACGGCCGAAACGTCTCCCGTTCCATCTCGATCCGACCTATCGTTCGAGTTTTACGATAAAAACTATAAAACTTCACTTTCTCGACAAAGAACTCGAGGAAATCGTATAAAACGGCAACGGTTAAACGAAACACCGAACATTGCCTAAAACTATACGATTTATTCGAGATTTCTCGTTGAAATCATAGAAAACACGTTTTTAATAAAAACGTCGAGTAAATCGTAAAAAAAAGCGTTTTTAATAAAAACGTTGAGTAAATCGTAAAACCTTGCGATTAGCTCGAGTAATTTATTAAAAACGGCATCAGATTAGGAAACGATCCCGTACAAAGTCGGAAAACGGATTTATCGCAGAATGGCCCGGAAGGTCCTAAAACGCGATAAAAACCCATCTCGCGATCCTAATGGAATCTAACCCGAAGATACGATAACGTTTTGACGGTTTACTCGCAGAAGGAAAATAAATGTCAAGTTTGAAGATAAAAGGAAGGTTTGAAGAAAAAGAGAAGATTTCCGCGGAAGAAAATGAAGGATCGAGAAAAATGGAAAATTCTCGATATAGTCAAATCTGGAAGAAATGGAAAGACCGAATGGCCAAGGCGGGGAGTATATAAATAAGAGGTCTAGGGTAGAAGCAAGGGACACGATTTTCAGAGCTCTCACCACAGAAACTAGCATTTAGGAATATTTCCGTTTTCTGTTAGCGAGCTGCGTCTCAATTAGGGTTTTTCGTTCTTAAGTTTTCGGCTACTCTCTTTGTACCAGTTCTACGCAGATTCGGAATAAGAACCTCTTTGCTCTCGAATTTCGTTTATTCATTTAAAGTTTCTAAGTTTTTTGTTATCATAATCTTCGTTGTGCGGTTCTGCAGATAGCCGGTTCCTCTGGAAACTTAGGGTTTTCCCGAAGTTTCCTTATTTACGATTATTTGACAGTAGGTGGATTTTGGTTCCCACAGTTTGGTGCTAGAAGGAGGGGGGGTCGGATCTATCTTACACCGAAGCCGCAACATGTCCAACGAAGAAACGATGAGTGGTGACAACCAAACTTGCAACGGACGCGATAACGTTGAAACAACACCACCACAAGGAGCGTCTGCGGCCAACGCTACAAACGCTAACGCCAAGACCCTCGAGAAGATGCTTTTCGAGTTTAACAAAAAAATCGGAAGAGCAGGAAAAGCTCATTGGTTCGCTCGCGAAACGGGTAGAAACCCTAACCGCGAAAACCCGAGCAATTCGCCCCCGCGGAACTACTAAGATCCGCGGAAGAAGGCTCGACTTTGGCGCTCCTACGGATCGTCCCAGAACCGAGCAAGGTAACTTACCGGAAAAGGATTCCGGAAAAGACAATCCTGACGCGACGCTGAACGAATCGGAGAAACCTCCTACACACGAACAGGAGACCGAGGGTGACGGCATCGAAAGGGTCAACCTGAAGACAAGAGACCAAGTCGATTCATCGGACGAAGACGCTGACGTCCATCCTAGGAGAAGAAAGACTCGAAAGGGTCAACCTGGAGACCGAGGGTCAACCTGAAAGGGTCAACCTGAACGAATCGGAGAAACCTCCTACTCACGAAAAGGAGACCGAGGGTGAGGGCATCGAAAGGGTCAAACTGGAGACAAGCGACCAGGCCGATTCATCGGACGAAGACGCTGACGTCCATCCTAGGAGAAGAAAGACTCGAAGTCCTCTGCCGGAGTCTTCTCCCTAACGTTCTTTTACTGAAGACGAGGGGGAACTCGACTTCGCGTGATACGCAAAAACCACCGAGGAGCGATCCCCGGTCACTCGCAGCAAACACCGACAAGGTCGGAAAACTGCTGACGGTCTGACCGAGATTCGCGATCTCCGCGAATATATCACCAAAACGGCCGCTGCGGTAAAAGCGGTGAAATCTCAGATTCACCACGCTACCAGCGCCGCACCCGAGATTGATCGGCTACTATACGAGTCTCGGAAAACGCCCTTCACGGCCCGCATCACCGAGATCAAACTGCCCGATCCGAAGAACGACAGGAACGCGCGAGCAGAAACTCCGCCTCAGGGAAACCAGTCAGGCAAAAAGCGCGGACGAAGACAAGACGAGAAGGGTAACAACGCTAACCGCCGAAAAGTCAACATGATTATCGGCGAATCGCAATACTACAACGACACCATCTCGTCTATAAAATCCTACCAACGCAAAGCCGAAACCGGCTCGAGTTGGAAGGTGCCGACGGATGACTCTCCGAAAGGAGTGATCTCATTCGACGACGCTGAAACCGGCGGAATCGACCAACCTCACGCTGATCCTCTCGTCATCGACTTAGTAATAAGCGATTTGGAAGTTTCTCGGATCTTGGTCGATACCGGAAGTACTGTCAATGTAATCTTCCGCAATACGCTAGCACGAATGAGAATCGATCTCTCGGAAGTCGAGCCGATTCCAAAACTGCTAACTAGCTTCTCCGGCGAGACGTCGATGACCCTGGGATCCATCCGACTACCAGGTGCCGCAAAAGAAGTGACGAAAATCGTTAACTTCGCCGTAGTCGATTTCCCGGCCATCTACAATGTAATCATGGGCACGCCTTGGATAAGTTCAATAAAGGCGGTTCTGTCCACGTATCACTTAGGCATCAAATTCCCAATGCCTACAGGAGTCGCAGTAATTTGGGGATGCCAAAGACAATCGCGATCTTGCTTCCTGGCCGAACATAAGCTGAGGCAATTGGCGGTAGCAATCGTGAAACCAAAACGGGCAAAGGTCACGCCACCGCCCGCAGAAGACGACCCAAAGCAAGCAACGGCCGAGAAACCAGAAGTTTCTGCACCCATCGCTTCCATCCGACCGGAGGAGACAAT
>CAKOAT010197822.1:6408-51259 GCA_932364175.1 Eruca vesicaria subsp. sativa
AAAGTAGATGAATTTTGGTGTTTTGACGGAATGAGAGGATGTTATCAGAGTGAAGAAGGCTAACCTTTATATAGTTGTGGATACACCGCCTTTCAAAGAGATATCTCTCATTCAATGTGAGATTGTGTTTTACGTCGGTCTTTGGAGTTAAGAAAACATTGAATCTGTGGCATGGAGCGTTTCAGATTTAAAAAAGAGAGGACAAATCGACGCGACTACAAACCAACAAAGAGATTCTTCATGTCGATTTGAGTCAGACAATCTCTAGAAACACCATTGAAACAGAGAACGCAGCTTGGTGGCGGAATTCGAAGAAGAAAGGAAGCCCTAAAAAAAAATATTTTGGGCTCTCGAATTAGTCAAGCCCACTAAATATTTAGTGTACCAGGAACAAAACAAAAAACGCAACGTATGAGTATAAATGAGACGTGTCATACTAAGGTTGCAGTATTTGATGACATGGCATCATAGGAGGGAGGCAAACATTACTTTATATATATAGATAATTTAAGTATTTATCAGTGAAACTTTATAGTTATTTGCATTAACTGTTTGACTATTCGTCGAGGGAAAGGTACAAAACATTCCCTAAATGCACAAACGGTCCAAAATACTTGGCCCATACTCCTTTCGTTTTACTTTAGTTGTATTTTTAGGTTTTTACACACAGATTTAAGAAAATATTTAATTTTATATATTTTCTAGATAAAAACACAAGTACGTATACACCTAGCCACATTTCAACCAATTAAAAATAGATTAACATATAAAGGTAATAAACTTTTGCATCGAAATTATAAAACAACACTTACTTTGATTAAAACAAAAAATTTACTCTACAATGAAAAATAAACCGAAATGGAAGAGTACTATTATTTATAATTTTTGATGAAATATTATGAATGAAGGAACGGTCCCAAACCAACCGTATTAAATGTTCGACTACTTGTTAAGAGAGAGGCACAAAACAATCCTTATAACTATACACTAGGTAATAACTCGCGCGCTTTGAAAAATATGATTATTAGTTTCACTATTTTTTAACAAAGAGATATTAAATCTGTTTAATTTGAATATCGATTTGGTTTTAGATTTTTGTATATTTATTTTTAATCTCCTAAAATATAAAAATCCTTCTAAATAATTATTTATTTTGGTTCGTTAGGGATGAAATTTTTGATGTTTTTGGTTCTTCCAGTGATAACCAAAATTTATAATTGTATATTTGGTATTTTCATGTTATATGAAATTTAGATAGTTCTAATGTCAAACCAATGATTTTATATTATAGTTTATAAACAGATGATATTTAAAGAAAACTAAAATAAGATTATTTAGATAAATTATTTCAGTACAATTTGGTCGATAGTGAAAAATATTAAGAAAACAATATTTCAACTTCTAAAAGAATTAAGCACTTTAGTTGTGGTAAATATTTAGTTATGTAGGTGTTCACTTCAATGTGAACATGATAATGTAAAAAGTATATAGAGGTGTTTGATAAATATATAAAGATTATTTTAATTGATATTAAATGGTATTTTCGTTCCAAATAACACATGAGAAATAAAATTATTAATAAAATTAATTAAACAAAATTGTCCGAGACATTAGTGAATTTTTTCATATAAATAAAATCAAATATTCGTGTTGATTTTATCCGTAGCCACCTGGATATTCAGTGTCTCGGATATCCAAAAATTTTAGAAATTTAATGGATATCCGATTTTATTCGTAAATAACATAAAATTTATTAAAATAAACTAAATTCGAAAATAGTTCAAAATAATAATAAATACAAAATAAAACATATTTAAAAATTCTAATACCTAACATAATAAATTTAATACATAACAATATTTTAAAACTTATATAAACTATATTATATATATATATATATATATATATATTTATTTAAATATATGTATACATATGCATATAACAGATCGAAACATATACATTCCTAAAAATATTAATATGTGTGATTTTCTTTGTTGTTTATGGATATTGCATTCTAGTATTTGATTTGCTTCTAGAGTTAAGAATATCCAGAATTTTCGGTTTGAATTAAAATGGAAACCAAATAGAATAAAATTTATAAATATTTTGTGCAGCTCTGTCCGTAAACAATAAAATAATATATATATATATATATATATATATATATATATATATAATTATGCATTTTGATTTGAACCAAAAAATTCGGTTAGTGTGAATTTAGTTAGAACCTTGCTTGTGAGTTTTATAGAAATAAAACGGAAAATTCATAATGTGAAAACATTTATGTAGAGTTTGACTGAGAATCTACATGTGACACGTCAGCGTTCTCATTCTCAAATCGCTGTGAACCTGACATGTGTTTCTTAGAGTGTGAACATATTTATTACAATATTTCTCCTTTAATATATTTGGGATCATACATCCACTAAGTTATTGATACCCAAAAACAATGTTAGGCGCATACTATTATTTCAGCTTCTATCTTCCTATTGTTCTTCTTGTCTTCTCCTACTCAAAGTTATTAAGCACTTTTGCATCTCTAACACCAGACCGGTGTCATCCGGATGAAAGATATGTCCTTCTCGAGCTCAAATCGGAGTTCAAAATTTGGAAGTCTGGGGAGTTTAATGTTTACTTTAGCGCCGCGGTGAACCTTTATGATTATTACTCGATGGTGGGCGTTATGTCTTACCCAAAGACGAAATCATGGGGGAATAGCACCAACTGTTGTGTAACATGCCATACCAAGTTAGGAAAGGTGATTGGTCTAGATATTAGTTGCAGCTATCTTTATTGCCAACCAAATTCAAGTCTTTTTAGACTGAAACACCTCAACAACTTCACTTATTCTCCAATCGCTCACAAGTTCAACAATCTCCTGTTGCTAGAAACACTTAATCTCTCTAAGACTCATTGAAAGGTCCAGTCCCAACAGAAATTCTCCAGCTCACCAATTTGGTGTCTCTTATTTCTTCTAAGCTTGCACCTCCTCCAAGTTGGCTGTTCATTGAAAACTCACCATATTTTCTCCATCTACTTGCTAGAAACCTTAAGAACCATAGAGTCTTGAATACGAGCTCTGTAAACATATCTTCAAATATCCCCACGAGTTTTCAAAGATGCTAATGTTAGAATGATAATCTTATTATATAAAGTAGGGTTTCCCTCACCCTAAGCCTTCCACGTCAGAAAATAGAGAAAGCACATAAGGACACGTGTCCTCTTCGGACAAAACTCAGCGTTTTATTAAAGTAATGGGCTACTGTATTTGTTTTGATACAGTTTCGAGCCCAGTAATGATGGACGTATCTCTCTCTTGATCTTCGATTTGCGTTGTTCTGGTTAATCAACTGGAACGCTCCGAGCTTCAGATCCATCTTCTTCTTCGATCTCTCACGACCTAAACCCACTATTGAGTTTCAGGAGGTTGCGTGAGACGAATCTTCAGGAATCTCTCGATCGAACTCCGTTTGTGTCGTTTCGTCGGGTCGTTTCGTCTGCAATTCATCTCAATTGAAACGTTACATGATGCATTGATCCATTACCACCACCAACTTTCTTTACTCCTTAGGCCAACAGCAAGCATTTATTCATTCAGTGCTTCATATTTCTCATAGAGGCAGTGAATCTCCATCTATAAAAAGGTCATCTTTCATCCCTTTATCACCCTCATGCTTCCTAAACCTCAAACGTTTGCTGTTCGATTTATTAATTCAGAAATCTTATTATATTTTCGTCTCAAAATCTCTGCGTACGTTTGTTCATTTTTGCTTCTGTTGATGAAATGTGGCGGCCAAGTTATGTATGCTGGAAGTCTACGACATCACTCCAAAAAACTCAAAAACATTTTTTTTTGTCCTTCTAATGTTATATCTGTTCGGGACTTTGGAGTAATCAAACTAATAGCATTATTCTGCAGGCTGTTGAATACAGTGGATGCTTGACGTCACTACTCCTTGAATGGAGTCATAAATGAGTTTGGACTTTGCTCTACTATCTACCAAGTCCTCTCTTAATCGGTTTATGAAAGGCAAACGTTGATATAAGTATTAGACCAGAGTGTTACTTCACTGTTCTAACCTGAACCGTGATTTCTACTTCAGGACAAACCAGGAGTTCATCAAAGAGCTCAATACTACACCGCCAGGTTCGAAAGATCTCTACTTCCAAACTAAGTACTCGCATCCATTTTTGACTCAAACCAAAGCTTGCTTCTTTCAACATTATTGGTCTAACTGGAGATATTCAGTACAATGCTATCATGTTTCTCATGGCAATATTGGCTTGATTTATAGGAAAACAGGAACGAAAATGTAAGCTTGCTTCCCTATGTTCCATTTTATTAAACTATCATCTTATTAAAACGTGAGTGATTCGTCCCAAAACCACAACAGATAGAAGGAGCAAGACCTGAATAACTTCTTTGGAGTCATGTACGCTGCAATACTGTTCCTCGGTCATCGGTGCCACCAACGCTGCAACAGTTCAACCTGCTTTCACCATTGAGCCCACTGTATCAACCGTGATAAAGCTGCTGGAATGTACTCAGCTATCCCTTATGCAATCTCTCAGGTTAATCATGCTCAATACTCTTCTGCTGCCATATTTTAATTCATTGAAATATGGTTAGACCACAATGAGAATTTGTCCTTGAAATAGCGCATGTGGCCCTGGAAATCATGTGCAACACGATATGGGTGGACTGTGGCTAAGTTCTTATGGTTCTACTACTCAATGCTAACGAGCTTCATATATTTCGCGCTATATGGTATGCATGTCCTTTCTCCTTAGTCTCTGGAGTCTCCTTCTCAGGTTTCCTCACCCCAAGGCCGGTACATCACCTTACATAATCAATAACAAAAAGAATGTATCTAAATAACAAGTTTAGTTACGTAGCAAATACCGTTGTGGTGAAGATGGTTCTACTGGGCTACACCAGCAGCTTGGACGTTGTACGGTATCATCACATCTCAAGTAGGAGACAAAAATTCGATCATGCAGATGCTGGTGTCGGAGACATGAGTCCACATATGATGGATACTCCTCTTTGACTCTCTTTGCTTATCGTATCAAGTCCCTCAACTTTCACAAGAACGTAAAGGAGAAGAACCATTGTAGCATAATTGTTTGGAAGTTGTTGGATTCATGTAATCTATCTTTTATTTGACCAGTTTTTTCTCCTTGGTTAGTAACAACAATAATAAATGTTTACGTTAAAGATATTATATTTTGAATGGAAATAATATTTTTCTTTCTAAACTATGTATATGTAAAGTTATACCTTCTCGGCCAACATGAGCCCGACACATCAATTTAGGTTTAACATATTTATCTATTTAGGCTTCTTTTAAAATTTACTACTTTATTTTCTAGACTAAATCTTTTAAAAAACGTTAGAAACTTCATAAATAATTTTATAATTGATTCATTAAAATTCAGTTACCTTATTGGCATCAATATGTTAACAAATATCAATTCTTTTTTTTTAAATCATGTAATAAATAAATTAATTTATCATAATTTTTAATATTTCAGTGTCATCATATTTACATACAAAAACTAAACTTATAAAGATTATTAAAAGTCTACAAAATATATTAAAGAAAGTATTAGAATAGAAAAAAAAATCCATTATCCCAATTTAAAAATAAACGAAGTTCAACGACATGCAAAACAAAAATTATATATATCTTCATCATCTCTATTGCTATTTGCGTATCTTCAGTTCCATAAAATATAATCTTAGTATAAATAAAAAAAAATTAACTGCATTGAACAAAAACATTAAATGATAGTATCCCCTTACAATAAAACTACAAATTATTAAAATAAAACTATTAAAGTAAAGAAACTAATGGAAAAATAAAAAACTAAAACCAAATTGTTTACATAATAGTACACAAATACATATAACTTAAGGTTTCGAATAGTACAAGCGGTTTAAGAGATACAAATTATACAGATCAACAAGTGCAAATCAAATAAATTATGCATACCAAGCAGGAGAGATGCATATCAAACATATCAAACAATTATTATAATTTTGAATGATAAAATAGTTTAAATAAAATAGATTAGATATATATATATATAAATAATTAAAAATACAATGAAATATATCAAAACATATCATAAATATAATACTTAAATAACATATTACTGCCTTTTTAATGAAAACAAAATATGATAGACATTAAAATTTAATAAAAAATATGTTACCGCAATAATAACAAAATATAATTTATAGCTCTAAAACTGTGTTATCAGAATTTAAACATCAAAATATAAAAGATTTTACAATTTAACGATATACACATCTCTTCCATTCATATACATATTTAAATTATATTACTATATATTTTCATGATACATATTATAGCTAAACATGCATTATATAATATAATTATTTAAATAAATGTAGAAATTATATGAAAAAAGTAAAAATAAAAATAAGTAGACAATGATAGTTTTGTATTGTTTAAGAATACATAAATATATTTTAAAATTAAGTGTTTGTAACAAAATTGTTTATTGATTAAAAAAAAAGAAAATGAAAATTAACATCACCAAATGTTAACGGGTGAGATATGCATACATATCTCCTACTCTTTCTACAATATATATATATATATATATTGAACTGCATGTAGATCTTCCATTCAATATATTTTAAAAATAAAAAAAAACCGTGAATGGTAATTTGAGTACATGAGAACTGCACTTCTCCCGCTACCCCATTTGGTACCTTAGCTTTTAAAATCATACATTAGTACTTATGCATCGAAACAATATATTCTTTACAACTAGGCAACGACCTTCACCGAATTTAAATTATATAATGGGATATTATAACTATTAGGCATGCAGATTTTGTCCGAACCAGACCAATTTTTTTAGTTTTCGGTCTGGTTTCAATTTTGAGTTTGGTTTGGTTCGGTAAAGGTTTTAAAATTAATTTGGTTACCGGTTCGGTTCATTCTTTTAAATTTTATTTTTTCAAAATATCGAAAATAACCAATAGTAATAAAAAATAATCAAAAATCAAACTCAATGTAACCGAAAATAACCAAAGTTAACTGAATGACCAAAGTTAACTGAATGACCAAACTTAAATAAAAAACATATTTTTAAAGAAAATTATGCCAAAAATAACTGAAAACCAAAATAATTGGTTATATTCGATGTGTGGCTTCAAACCCAAAAATAACCGAAAAGAGAAACCGAACCAAACCAAAATTTAATTCGGTTAATTTCAGAAATGGTTTTAATTTTTTTGGTTAACCGAAAATTGAACTCGCATGCATAACTGATAAACTATACATTTAAGTGTTAATTTATAATAAAAACAATTGATTAAAAATTTCAATATTTAATTCAGATCTTCAATATCATATTTAGTCTAACATAAAACCTAACGAAATACAATTATGTAATGGCCAATCCATCAATTCAAATGATAAATCATGAGAACCACAAATTGAGAGTCCAATATATCGCAACTCACAATTAACAAACCAATTATGGATTCATAACTACCGAAAAAAAAACAGCAAAACACCACCTACACCTCATCCATAATCCGAAATCCTTTCACACCTTAACATTTTTAAAAAACCATAAACGTAACCTTTCTTACAACAACTTATATAAAAACACTCTAAGAAAATTTACATTTACATAATTACATACATCACACCAATTATATTCCGCGCGTAGCGCGGAGCGGCCCTAGTTATGTATAAATTTTAGTTTTGTGATTGACACTTTAAGATTTAATGTGAGAACGACAAGTAGGAAATTGACTTCTTAAATAAAAAAAAACTAAAATAAAAAGGAAGCTAAAATTAAAAAAAAAAACTAATTAGAAATTAATTAAGCAAAAAGGAAATTAAAATAATATTAGAATGATAATTATTTTTAAATTTTAGTTCATTAAGACTAGTTTTGTAATTGAACACTCGAAGATTTAATGTGAGAGCGACACATAGGAAACTGAATTCTCAAATAATATAAAATATAAGTAAAACCATAAATATATAAGTAAAAATTAATAAAAATATAAGTAAAAATAAATAGAATAAAAATAAAAATTAATAAAAATATAAGTGAAAATTATATAAAACCAAGTAAAATATTATTTGTTAAATGTGAGATTTTGTCTTAACAATTGATTTTAGTAAATTATGATTGATTATGGTCAAAATGTTGATGATAATATTAACAAATATTGCTATACAATTATCTTTATATAAGATTTCGAAATTAAATATATATATATATATATATATATAATTTCCATATTTTAGTAGTTTAAGAAAACATTATGACAAAAAGGAAACTTTTTTTTTGATCAAGATAAAAAGGAAACAAAAAGCGAAAAATAATGAAAAAAGTAAAATTAAAAATCATTATAATGGAATTATATATAATATTATGGATATCAATTTATTTTACCAGTCGAAGAATTAACATGAGAGTGACACGTAAAAAAATTGCTTCTTAAACAATATTATAGAGATTTGTAATAATAATAATATAAATTATACTAAAAATTTAAAAAGCAAACTAAATATTATAAATTATAAATTTATAATATTATATATTAAAAATTAAGTATAATATGGTGATTACAACCTTAAGTAATATTATTACTAATTATTACTTATATTTGTGTAATAATGATAAAATATTAAACTAAATATTTTTGAAAATATTTTACCATTATTAATATTTTAATATTATTATACTTAATTATTCTAATAAATCTATATATTATATTAATAATTGGTTGATAATAACTTTTTATAATAGTTATAAAAAGTTAAGTTATCTGTAATATAATAAGAAACTATTAATAGTCATAATATATAATATTATAATGAGTCAACTATTATAATATTATATATTACTTAACTACTATAATATTCTAATATAATAAAATTATATATTATATATATAAATTTAATTTATCTTAAACTAAAATTATACATATGTTAATTTTAGTTTTTATATATTGAGTAAAAACTATTAATAGTCATTTTAATATTATTAGTAAAGGTAGTTGTATTCTATCACATTTATTTTAGCTTTATAAATGTATAAAATTAGTTGTATTCAATCACATTTAGTGTTTTTAAGTTATCAAAAAATAGAAATAAGTTGATGGAAAAATGGGCATTTAATTCTGCAAGTATTTGAGATCGGAAGTTTTAATGCTCAAATATTTCTCGCGTAGAATTATTCTCTAACTAATAGTTAACTACGTGAAATTAAGAATGAAATAGTCAACTCTTAACTGGTTAACGGAAATATAACGATTTATGTCAACCTTTTAACGGTTGACTATTCGAATCTATAGTTTGGCACAATCAATGATTAGTTGAGGAATAAATATGCGCATATAATATTTGAGTATTTAATTTGCCGATTGAAAATAATTGAGGAATTTAAAACATCACCTCTTTTTTTTGAAAAAAATCATAACTTAAAAGATTTTCAAGTTAGATACAAGCAATATATGAGGTTTTTTTCTTTTGAAATAGGTTTTTAAGTTTTAACAATGACATGTACAATAATACGAATAATTATAGCTGCATTGTATTGTTGATGTATTTCATGTTTATAAATTCACATTTTTGTTATTATTTGAACACTAAAGCCACTATAACATTATACAATACACAATTTACTAAAACCCTATCACTAACGATTAAATTTATTAACGGTTTTGTTTTGTATTTTAGTTTTCTATTTTTAGTTAATTTTGGTTTTATCGTGTTTTTAAAAAAATTGTCAATTTTTCAGATTTTTGTTCAGTTTTATATTATAAATAATTTAAATAATTTTTAAGAGGCATTATTAATGTTGTGTTTTCGTTTAATTTTCTATATACTTTAGTTAACTTTGATTTGATTATGTTTTTAAAAATCTGTTTTTAAAACTTTTTTTTGTTTTTTCAAAAGTTTTTATTTCAGTTTTATATTGGATTTAGTTTACATAGTTTATTTTTTCATAGTCACTAACATGATGATTTTATGACCACGCGTTTATGTTTTATAACAAGATTTTTCTTACAAGAACTAAATTAAAGGAAGTCGATTAAACCGAACCGAAACCGATCCAAACCAAACTAATTATAGTTTACTTCAGCTGTAAAAGTTCTAGAACGGAATTAACCAAACCGAACCGATAAAAACCGACCCAACCAAACTAATTATAGTTTACTTTAGCTGGAAAAGTTCTAGAACCGAATTAACCAAACCGAACCGATAAAATAACCGAAGGGTCCACCCTACTTTAGACTATCATATTTTAGAAATCATCTTAAGTTATTTTATAAACATAAAATATATACAATGCAACTATAGTTATTTGTATTATTTTACATGTCATTGTAAAATCTCAAAAATCTCTTTCAAAAAGTATAAATCTTGTATATTGATTGTATTTAACTTGAAAATCTTTTAAATATGATTTTTTTTAGAAAAGAAATTGATGTTTTAAATTCCTCAAGTATTTTCAATTCGAAAATTAAATACTCAAGTATTATATGCACATATTTACTCTTCAACTAATAATTGACTGCACAAAATTATGATTCAAATACTCAACTTTAAAATAGTTGACAAAAACCGTTATCTTTCCGTTAACTAGTTATAACCAGTTAATGGATGACAATTTTTTTTCTAATTTAGCGCAGTCAAATATTAATTAGGGAATAATATTGTGTGAGCAATACTTAAATATCGATTTCAAATATTAGGGGAATTAAATGCACATTTCCCCTCAAGTCTCTTAAACAAGTGATTTAGACCTATGTCATTAGCACATTCATTTTCATCAAACAATGATGACATGACTTTCAAAAAAAGATGACATGGTATCAACTTAATGTGACATGTAAAATTTCTTTAATAAATTTTAGATTGTATGGAAAAAGTTTTAAATATGTTATTGGCTAATAATTTTCATACTATCATGATTTAATCTACTACTAGATTTTGACCCGCGCTTCGGAAGCGCGGGTATGTTTCATGTGACATTTATTTTTTATTATAACAAATGTGTTTTTATATAAAATGTATACCAAGTGTGTTAATGATTTTAGTTAGAAGTTGATTTTTTTATGTTTACGTTAATTTTTAATCTATACAAAATGTTTGTATTGTCAAAATGCTGTTTTTTTTCTTTTTTAATCTACGTAGTTGGTAATTTTTATAAATTATATTAATTTGAATTAGATTATACAATTTTTTTTGATTCTTATGTTAATTTAATCTATTTTTTTGGTAATTTTCATAAATTATATTAATTAGAATTAGTTATACAGTTATGAATTTTACCAAACTTAATAATAAAATTTGAATACAAATAATATATATATAAATTATTTGTACCAAACTTAATAATAGGCTGTAAAATTTAATATGAATTTCAATCCATAATAATTTTAAGGACCCAATATTTTTAAAACCTTAACAGATAATGGGCCAAATCTGGGAAACATACGATGGGCCTATTTGATTAAACACAATACACAAATATGTTGTTTACCGACAACATCTGATTTTTTATNTGTACCAAACTTAATAATAGGCTGTAAAATTTAATATGAATTTCAATCCATAATAATTTTAAGGACCCAATATTTTTAAAACCTTAACAGATAATGGGCCAAATCTGGGAAACATACGATGGGCCTATTTGATTAAACACAATACACAAATATGTTGTTTACCGACAACATCTGATTTTTTATTACCAACAAGTATTCGCTTTGGAAAAAAAAACGTCTCTCTCTCTGGAACCAGAAAGGCGATATGTCGATCTAGATCCACCAACAGAAGGTTGTCTTCTCCGATCTCTTCTTACATATAATACACCACTTTTCTTTTTGATAATATACACTTAGTAGTTCTAAATCGATTACCTTTAAAGTTCGATCTTTCTTTCTAAGTTTTGTATTTCATTCTTTTACAGATCTCGTCTAATTCAAGATCTAAATCGAGAAGGATAAATCGAAGACTGAGAGATGAGCCTTTCCGATCTATACAACGAAATGGTATAGGTAATCTCATGTGAAATTCGGTTAAATATGATTAAATTAAAGAACTTACCATCAATATATATTTTATTTTGATTTGTTTTGCATGTGAAATTCGGTGAAATCGATCTGGAAAAACATCCAGAGCTTGATCGACCAAGGAAAGACATAAACATAACCTCCATGTAAAGGTTTGTTTAGGATAATCGATGTACTTTTTAATAATATGTTTTGTACAATATCCTTTAATTTAAAATCGNACATAACCTCCATGTAAAGGTTTGTTTAGGATAATCGATGTACTTTTTAATAATATGTTTTGTACAATATCCTTTAATTTAAAATCGTTTGTCCGAAAGAAATTATGAGAAAGAATTAAACGGTTTGTTTTCTGGTCTAAATATACACGGCTATTTCCAATTAAATCTATTATATTTGAATAATAAATCTGTTTTAACAGTATAGGTTTTTAGAATACAAAAAATTATATCAAATCTGTTTTCTTTATCTTCATACTCTGATACACAACATTATGATGATGGACTTGAGGCAGATTGAGAAGTCAAGGTTTTTGAGACATATCTACATTCTTGATGAGGACATGAGACAAAATTCTAAATATACACGTTGCTTTTTCTAGATTTCTTATTCAGGTTAGATTGGAATGATTTCCTAAAAATCTTCTCAGAATTTCCTTTTCGAGTAGCATAAAAGGCTGTTCATATAACTGCGTTTTGTTTTCAGGTGATATAATGAGACACTATTATCAATGATAGAGCAGTAAACAGATAAGTTTCCGACTTTAGCTTATTTTTTGGCTTATACATGAGAAACATGTAAGTTTTATACAATAATGAGTTTACTTAATAGTATAGACATGCTTCATGTGTAGGTCGAGCACTTCCTTTAATAGAGAAGGAGCTTTAATCATTTGAAGGACATGGGATATTCGATATTACGGCAAAGGAATACAAACCACAGTAAGTGCATTTTTTGCTTTCTTCACATCCTAGTAATTAGAGTTCGAACTTAAACTGGTAGTTAGGAAAATAATCCGGAAGTTTGTTTGATGAATCTTGTTTCCAGTGTAGCTCTTTCCTAGAGTTGAGTGCAGTGTATGTTAAAGATTTATAGAGATGAAGCTGGCATCTGACTTTCTGGCATATAATGTGTTATTTTGTTAGAAACAGTCATTGCGAGGTACTGAGGCTTTCGAGCCTCATCAATTCTGTGTTTTCCTTATCATGAATCAAAATTTTAGAATCCTTTTAAGTATCGAACTTTTCCAAAAGTTCGAAAACAATTTAAGATACACTTAGTAATATAGAACCAATACGCGAGTCAAAATAAATAACCAAAAATTTAGATTTTATAGTTCTAAATAACTTAATAAAAAACTTCAAATCATAGAGTATCGAAAACCTCTCTAAAGACCACGTTCTTTGTTTTGCGTTGAGGCTTGCCTTTGCTGTCAACAATTAAAATCTTCAAACCTTTCTTAGAAGTCACTCTGGAGACAGCCACATATAGTTGTCCATGTGAGAAAACCGGTCTTGGTAGAGAAATACCAACTTCAGACAATGTTTGTCCTTGACTTTTATTGATAGTAATAGCGAATGCCACACTAATAGGCATTTGTCTCCTCCTCATTTTGAATGACAACTTCTTGTCTGAAGGAGTTATTGAAAGCCTAGGAACCAACACAGTTCGACCAACCTTTTCCCCTGTAATAACCTTTGCCTTTATCATGAAGTCATACAGTTCTGTAATCTGAAGCCGAGTTTCATTCATCAATCCACCAACAGGATCTATATTTCTTAGCAACATGACTGGACAACCAACTTTCAGTCGTAGACAATGATTTGGCAGTCCTAATGCCTTAATTTTGTTTAAAAAGTCTGGAGTGAGAGCCTGGTCGTTCTGTGAAAACCTATCAAAAGCGTCGATTGAATCAGAGCTTAAGTAAATCTTTTCCTCTCCTGCAAAAATGTACATAAAACGATCAGTATAGTGGAACACAATTTGGAAAATATTATTATACGGCAGCATTAAAATGTAGACACTATTTACTTACCATCAAGCTTGTCCAACATGTGTTGATTGATCATGTTCACATCCTCGTTTGTAGGACATAATATAGCTCTCTCTTGAAAAAATCTAGGCTCCTTCTTGTGTAAAAAAATGGAATCTCCATAGACTGCTGTGCTTATAGCTTCTATTGGGTCATCAATATCTAGAATTAAAAACTCTTCTGGGATGTCAATAAGTGCTTCCCCATCATTTGATCCTGTTACAATTTCAAAGACAGTTATTTAACAGTAATATTAATAGTCTCTGTGTCATAAATAAGATAGAGAATACTAATTACAATTCCTTAAATGCTTCAGCTTCAGGTATTGGAGGGTTGATCATCATTTGAGAAGCATCAAATGCATTAGAGATCTGCAATTCTCCTATAAGGTACAAAAAACGATACATCTAAATGAATCTTTTATGCATAATTAGTTTGTATCAAAATGGACTGAGTGTAAATATATACCTCTAAATTTACCAAGCTTAGCAAACCTCAGCAACATAGTAACCATTCCATCTTCTTGGTTAATTGAAGAATGGAGTTTCTCGGCCAAGTTGCCCCAGATGCAGCAGGGTAAACGTGAATCACTACGAATATAAGTTAAGATAACGTGAATCACTACGAATATAAGTTAAGATATGGTCAGTGATATAATCTTGGTTAATGAGCACACCATAAGCGCTTTGACTTACTTTATGTCGGTTAGAGTTAACTCAAGCTTTTTTCGTTGCTTTCCTCCAGCACACTGAATGGTTTCGACTGGACCACAATCCATAACTTGTCCAAGAACATCTGCAAAAACAGGTATATGTTTACATTAGTATATAATACACTCGAGATAGCATGAAACATCTAAAAAATTTTATGCTTACCAATCAATAAATTGTCATCCAGACTTCCAGACAAAACAGATTAAAAATCGGCCAAATCCAGGTACAAATCTTCATTAACTCTATTAGATCGCGTAACGGCCGTGTTCTGATTGAAAACCATCTTCCATGAATGATTTGTGGTTCGATAAGCTCCACCAGCAGGAGTAATCTGGAAATTCCTGAGGTAGCGCCATGCTCCAACTGTAAGAAGCCTTGTCTTACTTTCAATGTAAGTCCTTTTACATGTTGCATGGATTTTTTGCCCCTTAAACATGTAAAACAAAAATATAGAAACATCAAATAACACTCGAAACAATGATAAAGAACGGAATGATAAATACAGGAAAAATAACTTACAGTCTCATCAGCGAAAACGAACTNATGTGTTTTTCCATGGTTTCAAGTCGTGTAAAAGGACCACTTTATCATTAGAACCTCTTGATGCTTGGATTTGCATTTTAGTAGCCATAGTTTTGTTTACTGGTTTGTTCGAAGGTGTGGGTTGGAACATGAATAGGGTGCTGTCTATTTATATATAAAGCAGATTTAAGCGACGTGGTTAGGTTTTAGTAGAAACTTGAGGAGAAAGTTTGGGGATATTCTCTTTAGTATCGAATATTGATTAGAATTAGTATTTGGGAAATCCATAAATAAAATTGAACAGAATAGATTATTTTGTGTATAGAATATATTTTAGGATTAGTATTTGGCAAATTTGGAAATATAATTAATTAGTTAGCAAATCTTTTGGTTTCTATTTCTATACTTTTATTTCTACACATATATATTTTCGTAATTTATTGTTGGTAACAATTAAAAAGAATATTCAATTACAGAGAATATTCAATGATATGTTAAGAATAAATTTTAGGATTAGTATTTGGCAAATTTGGAAAATATAATTAATTAGTTAGCAAATCTTTTGGTTTCTGTTTCTATACTTTTATTTCTACACATATATATTTTCGTAATTTATTGTTGGTAACAATTAAAAAGAATATTCAATTACAGAGAATATTCAATGATATGTTAAGAATAAATATCCCGACAATTTATGAGGTTGAAAACCGAATTTGGTTATTGATATTGTTTGGTTCATGTGTAAATGTAATATGTTTTGAATAAATATCCCAAAAATATATGATTTTGAATAAATATAGATATTTGATATTGTTTGGTTCATGTGTAAAGTGTTCTTATGTATTTGGCAGGATCATGCAATGATGCTGGGAAGGATGATGTACAAAGCAAATATGAAACGAAATAGGGTTTAGGGTTTGATTAAAGTTTAGGGTATATGGTTACTAAATAGAATTGTAAATATCAATAGGGTTACTAAATAGGGTTTGAAGCCATTTTGTTTTAAAAACAGAATTGTAAATATGAATTAAGTATTGATGTTCGAAGCCCNGGGTTTAGGGTTTGATTAAAGTTTAGGGTATATGGTTACTAAATAGAATTGTAAATATCAATAGGGTTACTAAATAGGGTTTGAAGCCATTTTGTTTTAAAAACAGAATTGTAAATATGAATTAAGTATTGATGTTCGAAGCCCATTTCGTTTGGGCTTTGCTGTTTGAAGTTATTTGTTATTTTCAGCCCACGATTTCATTTAAAAAGGAAATGAAATAGAATGTTTTGTAATTTCATAGAAAGTTCAGGGGCAGAAACCAAAACAGTCATCTGCTTTAATAGTATAGATATATTATTTAACAAGTGATTTAGATATATGTCACTACCATTTTACCATTTTAACTTATCTTAACTAAAACAAAATCTAAAGCTAATTAGAATTTATATATTTAAATATAGAAATACTTAAAATTAGGGATGAAAGAAATAATTAAAATAAATAATCATTAAATAGAATATAAATACAAAATATTCTTATAAAATATAATTAAAACTCTACTGAAATTTAAATAGAATAAATTTGAAAAAATTAAACCAAATCAAAAGAAACAATTTAAAAAAAAATTAAATTTTATTTTTACTAAATCTGTAAAACTAAAATCTAAAAATAATAGAGTTATTTTTAAAGTAAAATATTACTATTTGGCTTCAAAGACAGCATCAAAATATTATGTTGTTGTCCACTTATAACACGCCATGTCATCGTGCCAGCTCGACCATCGGCACCAGAGATCTATTTCCAAGTTTTCTTATTTTTCCTGGGCATAATCAGCTATAGGAAGAAGAAGAACGAAAACAGAAAACCATGTTTTTGTTCGATTGGTTCTACGGAATCTTGGCGTCGTTGGGGTTATGGCAGAAAGAGGCGAAAATCTTGTTTCTCGGGCTCGACAATGCCGGAAAAACCACGCTCCTTCACATGCTCAAAGACGAGGTTTTTTTTTTGTCCTTTTCTATTATTCTTTTCTGGGTATGAATCTGAGATTTGGTGATGTGTGATTGGTTGGTTACAGAGATTGGTTCAGCACCAGCCGACACAACATCCAACGTCTGAGGAACTTAGCATTGGCAAAATCAAGTTCAAGGCTTTTGATTTGGGTGGCCATCAGATCGCTCGACGAGTTTGGAAGGACTACTATGCCAAGGCACACTCTTCTCTCTCTCTTGGACAGATTGCTATGTATACTTACTTCTAATGATTGTAGTTGAAAGCTTAGCTTCAAGTTTCCTTATCACATCACAATCTAACTACACACTGATTTTTTTTTTTTTAATTGCAACTGTCAGTTGTTTAAGCTGTTGAACCTATAGCTTATGGTGGGATTATTGTTAGGGTTTAGGCATAATAAAATGCTGGTATTCTGTTTGGCTCACAAAAAACTATTTCTGCATTCTAAAGGTTGATGCTGTTGTGTACCTCGTGGATGCTTATGACAAGGAGAGATTTACAGAGTCTAAAAGAGAGCTAGACGCTCTTCTCTCGGATGAAGCCCTTGCAGTTGTCCCGTTTCTGATTCTCGGAAACAAGATTGATATCCCTTATGCAGCCTCGGAAGACGAGCTTAGGTATCACTTGGGCCTCACCAACTTCACCACCGGCAAGGGCAAAGTGAACACGGCTGGAGGAGATTCTGGTGTTCGCCCGCTCGAGGTATTCATGTGTAGCATCGTCCGCAAAATGGGCTATGGCGAGGGATTCAAATGGCTCTCTCAGTACATCAACTAAAATCATTCTCATCATGTCTCTCTTTTTCATATAATCAAATGAATACTTCCGTACAATTTGTCTTTTCTTGACCTAAAGGTTTGCAAATGATGATGATATCATTACACTTTTCCATTTTATGTTTTTCTTGTAGTTTTCTCTGTTTCCAATCCTGTTCAGTGTCTCTGTCCACAATTTTTGTCAACAGTTTGTGTTCTTACTGAAATATTATCAAGTTAGACCACCAACTTTTTGTATGCACAACTCACCCTGGATCAAATCAACTCAAACTGTCAAAACTGGATGTTTTCTCCGTGCTACTCACGGTTTATGTAAACTCATTTTCTTTAATATAATTTTCTTTTATTTAAATAGTTCTTTTTTTTCTTTTTATTTTTGGTCAAACTTTTATTTAAATAGTTCATAGTTTAGAGTTAATATATAGAAAAATATTTACAACAGTAAGTAGATGAAGATAGCCTGTGTGTGTTTTGTTTTTTGTTTTTGTTGCTTTTCACTTGTTTAATTTAACTGTTCTTCTGATGTTGCTGATAACATTTATGAAGACTGCGGATTAAGATCTTATTAGTGGGATTGGGGAGTGAGTAAGACCATTATGCATTGTTTATAAAATTAAGTAGCAAGAAATATAAACTGTTAACTCAAATATTTTGAACATTACATAGCGTTAGTTTATAAACTCGTAGCTACACAATCTTGACGACTCTTATCTCTTGAGCTCAAATTCTAAACTACTAATTTGATCTACAAACACCTTAAACAATCTTAAACGCTTTTGTAATCTTCTAAGATTGGTTGAAGAAATGCACTCACAAAGGAACTAAAATAACTAGATCGTTGATGTGTGGATCTATGTCTGATATCAGGTTGCTTTTTCGGTTCATGGGGTGCTGCTAGATCTTTGTGGCGTGCATGTAGCGAGGAGGACAACTCCTTGCACGTCTATGACTTGCCATCGTAAGTCCTTCCATTCATGTGTATTTAGTGAGTCTACATTTGTGATTCCTCTTCAAAATCTTTACGGCTTAATCTTATGCAGAATTTATGGGGAAGGAGAAAAAGTCTAGCAATGCAAGAGATACCACCGATCCAAATATGTCTCGGGACATATTTTTCGCCAGTGGATTGGTGAAGCTAAATATTCCATGTCTTGTTGGTTACATTTATGTTCTAGAAACCAAAGTTCACATGCTGAACACCAACTCAGAAAAAGAAATAGAGATCCACTCTCATCGACGAAGCTAAATATACCGCTGCTTTAGGGTTATTTATATGATGAGGTAAACTTAAATTCTTTGGTTTTCCTGACAGATATTAACATATCCACACTTTTCACCATATACACTTAATTGATTATTTGTTGCAGAAAAAGAATCCTGATTTTGAATCAGTGGCTATTTCAGTTGGGCAGGAACATAAAATCAGGATGAGAATCATCAAACATAGGAACATAAGTGTAATTGAAGTTAGAATCAGGCTTGTGGAAGAGAATTATGTGTTCAAATTCTTGGCACTAGCATTCAAATTTAAACCATCATATGCCTTTACATTAACCATCTCCTGCGGCCCAAGAGGGAAGAGGAGCACGGATAACAAGAGGATCACCAGTAACCGGATGATCCAAAGACAAGGTCTCAGCATGAAGGTCATGACCATCGAATGTTGATCCCCTGAACTCATACATCCCATGATACTTAACATCTCCTCTAATTGGAATCCCAAGATACTGACAATGTAACCTAATCTGATGCGTCCTACCACTTTTCGGAAACGCCCTTACCACAACAACAACAACTTCTCCATCTCCGACACAACTCAAACCCGGTTCCCCCTCAACAACAATTATACTTTCAGATTCAGAACTAGGTTGTGGGTTTTTTTCACCGTTAACGGAGACAAGTTCAAAAGTTGTTTCCATATCTCTAACGAATGATCCTCCCGGTAAGACCCTACCAACGTCCAAGGCAGCGTAAACGCGCCACGCTCCGTGTTTGGAGCGTCCGTGACCTGACTTAATCGTGATCTTGCTCCATTTTGGTGATGGTCCGATGGAGAGAGCAATGTAGGATTTGCGAACCTTGTGTTCTGTGAAGGCTTTAACGAGCTTAGCAGCGACTTTATGAGACTTAGTTATGAGCATTACGCCACTTGTGTCACGGTCTAATCTATTGGCCAGATGGAACTCACTCGATGAATCTGAGAAAAATAAAAACACACTATCAATTAATTATGATTAATTTTAGATTATGAAATTTAAAGATGTACTCACCAGCGATGATGTTAGGAGCAGAGGAAAGAACAGATTCGCAGTAGACACCTTTGGGTTTGTTTACGGCCATGAGCCATTCGTCTTCGTATAAGACATGGTCTCTTGTGAGATTGAAGAGACTTGATTTTGAAGAAGCTTCAGTGGCTCTTTTGAGTTCAATGTCTTTCGAGATCAGAGGCGGCGGAGCGGAAATGGGTTTTGGGTAATTATCTAGATTGGTACTTGTGGGGTGTCGAGCTTCCATGGCTTTGATTGAGTTTGCGAAATAGTTTTTTCTAAGTATTTTGTTTGCTGAAAAGAGGTTTCGAAGGACAAGAGGGGAAGCTGCAGACATTGAGATGTGTACAGTTCTTCTAACCGTCTATAAATACGTATATGACTACACAATTCGGTTTGAGGTTCGGTTTTTAACTTTCTTTTTGTGTTCTTCCATTTTATTTTATTTTAAAAAGATATTGTTTAAAAATAAATATTATTTTATAATTTAAAGGCATAATTTATTAATTTTTTTTTATATTTTTTCATTAGTTGAAATGTAATTAAATGTATAATTAATACTTAAAAATAATATAAAATTAAATATATATTTTTTTAATTTGTGTCAATAAACCTAAAAAATAACAGTTAAAATGAATGGGAGGAAATAATATTTAGGATGGTTTAGTTTAACTTCGGTTTAGTTTCTAGCTTGGTTCGGTTCGGCTTGGGATCTTTGGTTGCGGTTTCTTCTACTCATAAACCACAAAGAAACCCTACTCTTGAGACAAAGAACCATAGGTTTTGTCTGATTAAAATTTCGATACAGAGGAGAAATCAATCAGAAATGATGTCATCGTTGATGATCAATAGATCACGAAGCAGATGTGTCCTACTCTGGAAAACCCATGGATTGAAAATCACAAGTATTTTCTCTCACTCGTTTGCAGATTCAGTTTCGGCCTCCTCAGATTCAACAAGAAGTTTCAAAACTACATCTTCTGGATTCCAATCTAGAATATTTAGCAACTTTGCTTTTCCCGGAACCAATTTGACTCGACAATTAAGCACAGAAGCTGTAGTACCTGTTGCTTCCACCTGTGACGGTCTTACGGTGGAACGAATCATAGCTAACCAATGGCCCATTTTAGACGAAAATGAGAGCGATTGGAAGAGTCACGCTGCAGCTATTGCACAGTCCATTCAAGTCATCAAGAGACGCTTGCAGGTAAAAGCTATACTCCCTCCATTTCAATTTATATGTAGTTATAAGTGAAAATTTTTGTTTCAAAATAATTGTAGTTTTTTTAGTTCTAATGCAAAATTTATTAACTTTTTATGATATTCTATTTTTTTCATTAGTTGAAATGTGATTAGATGTATAGTTAATAGTGTTTTTATCAAGAGAATATGTAAAATTAAATGTTTTTTTCTAATCTGTGTGCAAAACGACCACTAAATTGAAATTGAAACGGAGGGAGTATATTTCGTAATTACATTATTACACTGTTGAAGTCTTTTTTTTTTTTCGTTGGCAGTGGAAGAAACTGTTGGTGAGGGTGAGAATGTTATCTGTAGAGCTGAATAAGCCTCATCTCTGGGATGATCCAACTCATGCTGGTAAGATAAGCCGGGAGCACGGCTCCCTCACTGGGAAAATGAAAGGAGTTATGACTTTTGAAAGGGAGCTGCTTGAACACATTGACATGTTGAAACTCGCTAAAGAGGAGAATGACTCTGAGTTAGAATCGGTGCGAGTTTTCTAGGCATGTGTTCTCTGAGTTTGCTTATATGTCTGTCTTCTTCACAGTAATGCAGATTTACATATATCCCTAAAAGCATTGAGTATTGCAGGAAACTATGAGTGCGTTGATGGAAATGAGAAGGGTTTCAAAAGAGAAAGAACTTGAGGCTTTATTATCCGCCGAGAACGATCATTGTTCATGTTATATCGAGGTGACAAAACAGAGAATTTTGACTTGAATTAGAGTGTATGAAATCCTATTGAAAAGGCTTTATTTGAATAGGTCCAAGCTGGAGCTGGAGGAACAGAGAGCAACGATTGGGCATTAATGGTAATGGACATGTATAAATCATGGGCTCAAAGACGCAAATTCTCAGTCACTGTCGTCGATGAAATGCCTGGAGAGATGGCAGGAATCAAGGTTGTTTATATATACATTTTGTATTACATGAATCTGATAGGTTCCCAAACCTGTAAAAGACTTCTTTGTTTATGGAGCCTACACAGTATACAGCTACTACTACAAATCACTTGAGCTCATTTATGCTCCTGCATTAGACTAATACAAGAAGTTATCAGGCTTTGGTTCACTGCTAAGTCTCTTCTGTTTGATCTAATGTCTTGAACAGCGTGCGACAATCAAAGTGAATGGTGAATACGCTTATGGATATGCGAAAGCAGAAGTTGGAGTTCATAGGCTGGTGCGTATATCACCCTTTGATAGTGGCAAACGGAGGCACACTTCGTTTGCTGCGGTTGCGGTGATTCCGATTCTAGGTGACGGGTCAACCCGAGTGCAGATCAATGACTCGGATCTCCGGATAGAGCGGTTCCGTTCTGGAGGAGCTGGTGGACAGCATGCTAACACGACGGACAGTGCTGTAAGAATCATTCACATACCAACTGGCATAACAGCAACTTGTCAGAATGAAAGGTCTGGTCTTAAAAAGTTGTGTTTGATTTTTTTTTGCTTTGGTTCATTTTGGTTTTTATGTCAAAATCTTTGACGTTGGTAAACAGGTCGCAACATATGAACAAGGCTTCAGCAATGGCAGTGCTACAGTCACGACTAGACCAACTAGAGATGGCTCGTCAGACAGCAATGAATGCGCAACATACACAATCACTAACCGAGATCAGCTGGGGAAATCAGATTAGAACTTATGTTCTCCATGTATGTGATACCGCACCCGTTTCTGTTATTTGAGTTTGTAAACGAGCTGAGTATTCTTTTTTTTTTCAGCCATACAGAATGGTGAAGGATCTGAGAACAAACTACGAAGTCTCTGATCCTGACTCAGTTCTTGAAGGAGACTTGGATGGTTTCATATTGAGCTTCTTATCTTCTTCTCTGGACAAAGGTGATGATGAGCATTAAGGTTTTTGAATCTTGAGCTATCTCTGCCGCTTTAGTAAAAGAGTTCATTGTTTTCAGAAGGCTTTAAGTTTGTAATCTTTAAAGTCCAATATTTCTTCTAGAATCTGTGTTCAGTTCAAACCTTTTTAATTTATTTGTATTACAATAAATCAGTACTTATTAGAGTAGAATCTCTATAAATTAATATTTGATAAATTTCCATCATGCATGAAGCTAAAAATAGCAATCTTCTGAGTTACTGTTACAAGCAGTATCTTGATCTCAGTATCTTGTTCCATTGGAGTTGCTTTATTGCAGAAAACATCCTCCCAAATCTTCCCAAGCTCTGTTCCCAAAAGAAACCTCTAAACTAGTCAAAATCACAACTAGGTTCCGGTGTAAGCTCATCTAGTCATCTATACAAAATCAGATAAAAGATCGTTGAAACTGATGTGGGTATAGTGCTTCTTGAGTTCTTGGCTCTCAGGCTCTAATCTTAAAGCAAACTCAACATCTGGGGATTATAGCAACATTTAGTAAAGACATTGTATGTTCTTCACACGAAAGAAACAGCACCTTCCTTTGCTTCCTAAATCATCCCGAGTTGTTTTCTAGCTGTTGTTCGGCGTGAGTATGCCTTAATGTATCGATCATCTATATGACTATATTTAAGGCTTCTGTGCAGTCTACTTCAGACTCTCGATATCTATAACGTAAACAAACACTTGAGTCATATAAATGAATAAAAACAAGTAAAAGGATAATGAACAAGCCTCTTGATTTTAAGGTAAGCCATGGCTCGATTTGCAAAAGCCACGGTATTTGGTGATAATGCAATACTCCGAGAGTAACAGTTGATGGCCTCATTAAACTTGTTCAGCTTGAGAGGAATAACTTAAAAACAACATATTGAACTTGGGCCTTGGGCTTACTTTAGCCAGATTCGGGTTTATAACCGGTAAGTTAGCGGGTAAGACCCGACTTAATTTGTTTTCTTGAGGAAAAGGACAAAAATATCAAAAGCTTTCAGATCTTGAACAAGAACTTAATCATCTCTCTCGCTTTCTACGCAAAAAATGACAGTAAGTCTCACCGATCCCAACTCTCAATGTTCTTGCTTCTGATTCATCTTAGTTTTTCTTTCCCTTGATTTCTTCCTCTGATTTGATCTTCTTTTTTTTTTCCAGTTTACTATTCCCATAGACAACGGAGATGCCGTGAAGAATGCAGAAGCTGATTCACAAAGAACACTGTAAAAGAAAAAATTCTCTCATCGACTTCGAGAACATTTGGGATTGGGTTTTAGGGTTTTGTGTTTTG
This sequence comes from Eruca vesicaria subsp. sativa, assembly GCA_932364175.1. Taxonomy (NCBI): domain Eukaryota; kingdom Viridiplantae; phylum Streptophyta; class Magnoliopsida; order Brassicales; family Brassicaceae; genus Eruca; species Eruca vesicaria. Next base: position 31,206 of record CAKOAT010197822.1, read on the forward strand.
ACTTTTTTGTTGTTGTTAGGTACCCCTATGTTACTGGCACTTCGATTGTTGCTATCAAGTACAAAGATGGGGTTTTGATGGCTTCCGACATGGGAGGTATGTTTTCTTTCACCTCAATGTTGCGTATCATTTGTCTTTTTTATTCAGTTAAAAGCTTCTTCATTTTTATTTTGGTTTCTCCAGCTTTCTAGTCATTGGTATGGATTCTTAATATAAATTTTAGAAGCTTTTAATTTACATTATTCTTTGCTTTCGTAGTAGGTTAGGTAGTTCCACTTGCTCCTTGTGCATGATTCCTTGCAGTAGGATTAATATATTTTTTGTTACAGCTCTTCCGCTGGTACTTTATTTTCCCACCTACTAATCCTTGCGAGACTTAGATATGATAGTGATAGCGAAGTGGTACGTTTTATGGTCAAGTTAGATTTGTGTCTCTCTCTAGTGAGTCTGATAGGATTAAGTTTCTATCCGTTATATGCAGAAAATGTGTTGTTTTCTTTGGCTATTTGCCTATTTGGTAGATAAGAAAAATGTATTTTGTCTGAACATATAGGCACGCAACTGCTTTCTTGTCATCCTTTTTTTTTCGTTTTGTGTGGAACTTTCATCAACAATTTCTTAGCTATATTTACTGTAATTTGCTATGATTTTTCAATAGGCTCATGATATTATCATGGTGTATCCCTCCCGGCAGGTTCATATGGATCCACCTTAAGATACAAGAACATTGAGAGAATGAAGGCTATTGGTAAGCATTCCCTTCTCGGTGCCAGTGGAGAAATCAGTGACTTTCAGGAGATTCTTCGTTATCTTGATGAGCTCGTGTAAGACTCCCGCTTCATCTTCTTCTTTTGGTTCTTGTCTACTACTGCCATGCCTGACCCAATCCTTGCTTTTAAAACAGTTTGAATGATAACATGTGGGATGATGGTAACTCTTTGGGACCAAAAGAGGTTCACAACTATCTTACCCGCGTCATGTACAACCGCCGCAACAAGTTTAACCCTCTCTGGAACACTCTTGTCCTTGGAGGTGTTAAAAACGGGGAAACTTACCTTGGCATGGTATGTCTCAACACTTTCCTCCATTCGGGATGTGATGTGACTAATGGATTCTTTGATTCTCTCTAGGTGTCAATGATTGGTGTTAGTTTTGAGGACAATCATGTTGCCACCGGATTTGGAAACCATCTCGCAAGGCCAATTCTTCGTGATGAGTGGCATGCGGACCTGAGCTTTGAAGATGGTGTCAAGCTCCTTGAGAAATGTATGCGTGTGCTTCTCTACCGTGACAGATCTGCTATTAACAAGCTTCAGGTTTGTCATTACTGTCAAGTTTTTCTTTATAAAATTTGGTTTAAGCTTTTTGTTAATTGAAATTGCTTTGAAACCTTCTTCAGATAGCAAAGATCACAGAAGAAGGCGTGACGGTTTCTCAGCCATATTCATTGAAGACATTCTGGGAATTCAAGGCGTTCCACAACCCGACTGCTGGCGCTGAAGGCTCCTGGTGAGAAGCCTAGTCAACCACATTGCCTGGAGATCTTCCAAGAAAGCTGCCTTTTTTTATTTTATTTTATTTCATGTGACCTTGTTAAAACACTCTACACTCCTGTGGATTTCCTAGCGACAATAGTGGTCATTTCATGAAATTTCGGAGTTAGATCAATGATAAATTTATGAACATTTCTAACGATCTTTTTGGACAGTGGAATCCTGATGTTTCGACATAAGTTTCTTCCGGTGAGAGTTCGCCATGAGATTATTTTGAGGAAAACTCTTGATGTTTTTACCGGTCAGCCAATTCTTGATGTTTTTACCGGTCAGCCATTTCCCTATTCCTTTGTTTGTTTAAGTCTAAAGTGGAAGAATTTTGTAATAATTACATGCATATAATCTATTTATACAAATAAATTAAAATAAAGTAAGTATTTGTGTAGCTAGCAAAAGCTGATCAATACATTACTAAATGACGATATCTTTTAGTGAATACGAGTACAGATGCAAATATTCATATTATACAATTGATGTTTAGTGTATTGGTTTTGTTCTATATAACAAGTGTTGTGAAGTGAAGGAAACACCAACTTATCTATCACATTTCAGCTGAATCGTTTTTATGCCATCTCCAACAATGACACCAAAACAAAAAAAATTATCTTTTATTTTCAATAATATAAAATTTAGTTATTATTTTTATAAAATATAGAAAGTAATAGTACTATAAACTAGGTTTAAATAGTAAGTCATAAAAAAATTTTATACTACTAAATTTATCAAACATTATTTTATTTTGTAGTATAGTTAAATTTGTATTGCTAAATAATATAGTTAAAAATTTAATAAGCATAATATCAAAGTGTGCCAAATATGTATTTAATAATTACAAAATAATTAAATAGAAAATTATTAAAAATGAAAAAAGTAAACATATATAATATTAGATTTGGTGTAAAATTTAAAGTTATTGTTGGAGATGGAAATACAAATAAAAATATAACATCAAAATACCAAATTTGGTATAATTTCGACATCAAATTTGATGCAACATCAAATTTGATGTCATTGTTAGAAATGCCTTTAATGACTTTTTAAAATTTCGTCTCTAGCCTTTCCGTTTTTGAATAAAATTCAGGTGAGTTTTTTTTTTGATAAATAATAAAATTCAGGTGAGTTTTAACTTTTAACTAGCCTTTCCGACATTCTTTTTGTTGAACTTGAATTAAATGTTTTGGAAATTTTGTCTTGCATGCGATCGTAATGTTTGTCTACACACCAGACTTATTACGTTTTTTTTTTTGCAGATGTGGAAGCTTATGAGATAATTGAGATTGTGGCCTAGTGATTGGAACAATGAAGATAATTGCGCCTCGAATTTTCACCCAGATCCTATAGACTTTGGCTTTTGAGCGATGATCAGAGATAATGAGACGTCCGAGTCTTTGATGAACATAGTAAGGATGAGGTACATGTTGGGAGAATGGAATCCGGTAGTTCTATACTTCTATCCTACCAGTTTCCGGCATGGATCCTTGGACCACTTCGAAGGATATTTCTGCCGATAAGCGTAACAACAACATCCGACATACCTGTCATGATGACTATAAGGGAGTGGTTCACTGAGCTTGTTCTCGTTTGTTAACATTGGAGCTCAAAGTGTCACCAGGTACCATTTCAACCGGAGAGACAACTTTGTGGTGGAAACAAAGCTGTTTATTGTTAGTACCGGTCCTGACATAAAAAAAGACCACAAGCAATTTTTTTAAAATCAGCTACTTTTATAAACTTTGTACATAAATTTTTCTAAAAAGGCTGATTTGTGCAAATTTTTTGTGTGAACTGGAAGCAGGTGTTTGTAATGCTTCCTTACAGGGTCACCACTGTTAATTATTGTTTATGAGTGTCAAGACGAGTATGCAGACGTGAATATGCAAGTATACAATCTTCGCTTGTGTTGATAGATTTACTATTATTACTCTCCCCAATTTTGCATGTAGTTTGCATTATATACTAATGATATGAAACAATTTGCAGGACTTTGGTTGGAAGAAAGTGTTGAAGCCGGAAAACCGGATCGACATAAACGATATAAGAAAGACGGAGTTAAGGAAATAGACGATTATATAAAACATGGAGGCGAGATAAATCTCTTTCCTTAACTCTTAATATTCGCTCCGTAGTGAGACGAAAATGTACGAATATCGAGTCCCAGGATACAACCATGGCAGACGAATCACGCTTCACTCGTGAAACGACCTAACGAACATAAATTCTATGAACACTCTCTGAAAACTTACACTGAGAGATTGCTGGATTTTTTTGTGTAATAAACGATACCAAATGAGAGAGAAGGAGAGGAGTATTTAAACGCTGAGAGATTGCTGGATTTTTTTGTATAAAAACGATACCAAATGAGAGAGGAGGAGAGGAGTATTTAAAGAAGAAACGAGAGTTCGAATTACCAAATGAGAGAGGAGGAGAGGAGTATTTAAAGAAGAAACGAGAGTTCGAATTTCGTAACTGGCGGAGCACGTTAGCGAAATATTCTCGGAGATCTCGGGAGTGGAGAGTTGAGAAACTTTCTCTGCAAGATTTTCTTCTTTGACTCGTTCTAATCTTTTACGAACCAAAGCCCAAGCCCAAGTCCACGCCCGAGCCAAGCCGGGCCGGACGGTGGTGGCGGCGCGCGCGTGGGGAGCCATCTCTTCCTTTGACTCATTTGAACCAAGGTAAGTGTGACTCCATATATATACTCCTCTCTGATGCTAGTGTTACCCGATGTGGGACTTTGGTGGTTTTGTCACTTAGACAAAATTGCAGTGTTTTATTTGCACTAAGATGCCCACTTTCTAGCCTCATTTCTCATTCAATTTAAATCTGTTTTTGACGTTTCAATATATCAAATTGTAGTACTTGTTACAAGCTTTCTAATGATATAACAAACTGATCTAGACGACCACTGGCTTGGCCGGAAAAGTCGAAAAGATCATTGTGTCAAAAACTGTTTCTAATAGAAGGATGATATGTAGCAAAACTGTCCTGGAAGATATCTTTAATGAACAAGAGATGATGGCGCTGCATCAGGTTGATCCTAAATGGACTTGGCCCACTCACTATACAACAAGAGGCTGAACAATGATACGAAGTTATTGCTCGGGAAGTAATATTGGTAGAAGATGACGATGATGACATGACTGATGCGCATGTGGCTATGGAGGCAAACACTACAAGTCTACAATGACATAAGGAAGTAACTGTGTATTCTTGTGGTATTAAATTGATATAATTTACAGGTTTCCATCAATGGTTAGAAATGGTGTTTACTTGTCTACTTTTCCGGTTAACCTCTACAGATGGGTTAGGCGGAGATAATGTCCAGAATCAAACACCCATCCCCCACAATGCACATTTCCGCTAACCCATCCAGGTCAGCTCTTCCAGACTTCCCAGCAAGGATTCAAGGGGTCAACACTATCATACAACAATGGTCTTTGGAGACGCTGATGGGCTTTGGGAGGGTCTGGCTCTAAGAATGGCCCCGGATCGTTAGGGAGGATGTAGAGAAGATGAGAAGGATGTGGGACTTACTACTGGAACACTTAGCCTTGTGGGAAAAGATGTAGGTACCGCAGCTCTAGATGATAATTATGATGCTTCCTCTACAGGTTATTGTGAAATTTGACTTTGATTGTTACTTCGTCTGATCCTGTGACAGTTGACACCATGCAACGAGTAACAACAACTCTCTCACTATCCACGGACGTGGTGTTACTTAATATATAGCGGCATTTGAGAAATTCCTAGATAATTAATCTTTAAAATGACTATACATTAATAAAACTGTTAAAAATCTTCTATTGAAAATTTTGTGATCAGTCGTTTAATTTTAAGCTTTTATATGTTAATATCCTTTAATTTTATTTACATACCATATAAATTGATCGATTGGGTTTATTTACCATAAAATGGTTGTAGAATTACAAAAGTAATTGTTTGATTTATGTATTTATGCTAATTTAACTATATACGTAATAGTTACTGATTTATCAATTATTTAATATATATATTTATTAGTTTATTTTACAATATCTAAAAGTAAACAATATAAATAATAATACGAAAAATAATTTGCATATGCAAAGTTTATTTCGTACAAGGCGCGGAGCATAATCTAGTAAAATTATATAATACATATATTATTGTGTACTTTGTTTTACATATCAGACATAGTCATGACCCATATTTATTTTTACGTAATGTTAACAGATATATCTTACTAAAACTTCAGTAATATATGGTCTTTTTTTTCTGAACTGTCATATATTGTTTTTTCCTTATAAATCCTTCCTCAGAATTGATTTCAATGGTTTTAGAGACATAACCTCATGCTCGAAGTCGAAGGAATCAAAACTTCCTTTGGATGTCTTCTTCTTAATTCTCCTTGAACTGATTCGTATCTCATCAACTTCTTCCTTTATGCTTACGATTTTTCTTGGAGCCTTTTCTTTTGGTTCACGTAACTCTAGTGGTTCTCCGTTGACTGATAACATTTCATTTTTCTCCATGATTTTGTCAACATCACATATGATGTTAGAGCCAATATCAGAATTTTTCTCTGGTGGTTCGATTGGACCAAGTATTAATGGATCGCCAAGAGTTACTTTCTTCAAAGCTTGCGTGGCTAATAACTTCACCAATAAATCATAGAATCGTCCGCAGAGACTAATTGGGGGTTGAAGTTCTTGCTCTTTGCTTTCCATTTTTTTATTGAGTAAAAAGAAAAGCATGTTTATGTTCTAATTGAGATTAGATATTTAGCTCAAAATGTTACAGAGAAACAAAAAGAAGAAGCAATAATTCATAGTCAGTCATCAAGATATCTTTAACGTGTAAGAGTGGACGACTTTAGGGAGGAGAAGAAGATCAAGAATCAGCGAAGAGACAAGTTTGGGATTAAAAAATAGTAATCTGATTCTTTGTTTTCACATGAAGATAAGATTTATTAAAACTTATTTTAAATATTACCGGGTGGACGACCAACACGCTAATATGGACATTAATTTGATTAGAATTTTTGGCCGCGCTGCGCGGTTAGTTTTTTAAACAAAATTTTCAATCATATTGTTTATATATATAATATATTGTATAATTAAACTTATAATTAAAAACAGAAGTAACAGAATTTTAAATTAAATAGATTATGATAACGATTGACAAAATCATTATAATTAATGCAAAATCATTATAATTAATGCAAGTAAGAGTTTCATAAAAGCTATTGGATAGCTCGGTCGAATCTTTGGTAGTCTCTACTCTTTAAATTATATTTTTTTATCACCTTCGGTATAATGCCACCATTGTCTCATCTCCATTATAGTTAGTCCCCACAGTGTATGTCTTACCTGAACCAGTCTACAGTGTATGTCTTACATGACCCAGTCTACAATAACAATGAATTGGATAAGGTTTTTTTAAAAAACATCATCTTGTAGCTCTAAACAAAATTGTTTAATGAGAAGAGTCTCAAAACCAAATTTGTCCATAGGCTAGAACTGTAGCGTTATAAACTTTAAATAGTGTATCCACAAGAGGAGAACAAACATGATCGTAGATCTCCAAACACGAAAAGCCAGGATTTCCAAATACGTAGTCGTATTTAAATGTGTGTGTACATATATGAACATGTTCAATTCATAAGAGATGCAAAAAATAAAAAGAGTTTTTAAACCCAAAATTATCAATTACTGTGAAGAAACACATGCTCATTATAGTTTCTCTAAATTCTCAATATGATAGCATTATCCAACATTGGAATCAAATCACCAATACAAAAAATTACTAGATAAATCAGATGTTCTACCTAAGGTTCCTTATGCACAACCGTGATGCAATCGGTGCATCTATTAAGAAGCTCATGCGTGATAAAGGGATGAATGTTGATGGCGACCTTGATGCACTATGTGGACTCCATCTTCTCAGCGCAGAAATGCAGAAACCTTAACAGCTATAATAAAATTCGCATAAATAAATGTTACGAAAGGAGGACAAAACTCATTGTATGCAACCAAATAACTCTCTGTAGCATATCTGCAGCCTAGATTTTAAAATCAAAAGGAATAAGAAAATAGATATGAGAAATATCCACTTGTCATCGAGGAGGAGGAGGGTTATCTCCATAAATTGCCTATTCTTGTTGATATTCTTCGAATCCCAAAATTGGATGATGCGAACAACAACAGATTGGGCGATTTTTAGGTTGCTTGGTTTACAAACATTGACGACATTTTAGAACTGATTCAATAATATATTCGTAAGTGAGCATATCTGGGTAACCTAAGAATCTAATGTTCAGTTGTAACAACGTTTGTAAATTGGAAGAGGAGGAGAAAGCAGAAAGGAGAAAGGAGAAAGGAAGAAGAAGAACTGAAAAGAAAAATTAAAGCTTGCGATCAAGAGAAGAACATATGTTTCACTTTCAAGTTGGTGAAGAGGGAGAGATTAAAGTTAATGTACATGTCGATTGCAAAAAACAGCACATTATGTAAAATTTAAAATAAAAACGGCACGCGAGTCAAAACAAAATGACACACAATTGGAAATTAACGAATGTGGAGTCCACAAAATGTTGATGCATGTGGCCAAAGAAATCTTCTCATTGGTTGATTATTTTTGCCTACGTGAACAACCTATCTAAAGCTTATATTTCTCTTTTAATATTATATATATATATATATTTACATTTCTAAGATTCTTTATGGAGAGCTGTATTTCTTTATGTTTATATCATATATGTATATTAGTACAAATTTAATTAATATGATATATCAAAATTCGAGTGATTTAGATGTTAATTAGTCTCACCAGTGAGACGCCCATGGACCGATCCTAATGAAACATTGGTTTCAAAACAACAAATTTACAGGTCCAAACACAAAATAAAAACACATAGATTTTAGTTAATCAAATTTAATTTGTTCTTTGAATCAATAAACCATAGCAAATCCTTATAACAAAGGTCAATAATTATTTAATAAATTATAATAATAATAAATACTATATATGGAGAATACATGGGAAATATATACTAATATTACATTTTAGTGATGCCAAATAAAGTAAATAGCTCTGATGAAAGAAAGTTAAAATACATAAAAATTTAATGTTTCATAATGTATACCTAAATACATTTGGTTGAGTATTTACCAAATACAATCTGCTAAGTTTCATGTACAAAGTTAATTACTTATACATTAATATATATAATTCATTAATTACCCTAAAACATTAAGTAATGACATTATTTCAGAAAACTACATTTAGTTCGACATTGTAAAACAATGTTAAACTATTCTTAAAGTTAATTTAAGAATGATTTATCAATCTTTTCCACTGATATATTTTCTTTTAACTGCAATATATATATATAAATATATATGAGAGCACATGTAACATAGCTAATTTATATTATTAAAAAAGAATCCCTCATAAGATAATATATTTTTAGAATTACTTACAATGACTTGCCACTAACATTTAATTTTAATATAAATATTAATATTTAAATTAAACAACAGAATATTCCTTATATTTATGTTAATTACTACTTTCATATTTTGTAAATGATAATAATTTTTATTTTTATGAAAATTATACTTTCTTTTTAATTTGAATGTCATTTTCTCATGCTTAGTTTTTTTGTCATTAACTTAAAAGACAGATGCGAACCATATTGGTAACTCCGCATCCATGTGAACGACGAAAGATAGTTGCGTCCTGACACTTCGTGTTAAACTATCTGCTCTTAAATTATATGCGTTCGTGGTACATGAATGATCTCTGAGCTAAGGAAACTGTCTTGTAGGGTCTTGATGTCTTCCAAATAACTTACAAAAGCGAGTCATTCTTCTGGTTCTGAAACCATCTTCACCAATTGAGAACAATCCGTTGCAAACGTAACCCGAAATTGACGCATATTCCTCATACACTCCATTGCCCAAAGTAGCGCTTCCACCTTCGCATGTATGGGAAAAACTAGCCCTGACATTCCTTTCCCACATTAAACCCTCAAAACCTTCCAGGGTACTAAACCAACCTTGTACTCAAAACCGATCATATCTTTCCAAGAACCATCTGTAAAACACCAACGTCCTGGAATTGACGGTAAATTGGATACCTCTACATGCTGTGCTGCTCTGCGTGTCTTTAGTACTTGTGCGTCATGCATAGTATTTTCTAACGATTGAATATTAATATATACATAAAAATTGAAAATAGGATTTACTATCTCATTTTAAACATAATATTGATATGTTGATTCCAAGTATTCAAAAATATTTTTAATACTATCATAAAATTAAATTTAGATCTAAAATAAATAAAAATTGCAAAATTATCATATGTTACTGATAACGAAAAAACTAATATTTTCATATCAATAAATATTGCTTTTTCTATTACTGTTATTTCATTTCTTCAAATGACAGAAAACAAATTTCATCAAATTCTAAAGAATTACAATTTTTTTAAATTTTATATAATATGAAAGAGTATGAGTTATCAAATCAAAATTTATAAATATTATCAGATTCTTTATTGAATCTTGGTTTAATAACATGTTCTTTAATTAAGAACTTTTTATTAAATCAGAATTGGATTATACGCAAGTCGCCATATCTATCCATTCAACCACAGGATCTGAAACGGTTATGAAAACACAGCTTGAAAATCAAACATTACAATAGAACAACTTTTTTTAAAAACTAACATAACAACTTTTGAAACTGTTTGTTTTCTAATAAAAAAATATAAATTCAATCAAATTAATATCTGCACTTTTAAAGCACGAATCAGATTCTAGTATTAACTTAATGCCAAATGTAAAATTTTAACCTTCCATGTATTAGCTTCTCTTGATAGTAGTAGAAATGATAAACTGAATAATAAAAGATATGTAACCGTCATGTTCTTCATCTACATGTTTAGCGACATAAACAAAAATCTTCAGTCTCGACCCAAGTTCTTTCCATTAGAAGAAATCTGTACCGACGAATGTATTTGTTTTCCACTATTGGTTGAATTTAAGCTCCTTACCAAAAATCAGTAATTTGTATTTAGTATTTAAAAGACAAGTATATAGTACTTTGAATTAAATATACCTTTTCGTCGATCAACACCGAATTATGTGTTGCATCCTGGTGAATGATATGTTCTTTAGATATAATTTTAATTTTCACATAGATAATCTAATCTGTTTCTATAGAATTTAAATTTTCTAAGTTGTCAATATAATTTTTACTTAATCTTTAAAATTTTACTTGATATGTTGTTTCCTGGTTGAGTTAGTGCACTAGCCTTGTCCCTTTGGACAATGATCTCCTTTGACAAGAGAGAGAACCAATCTCTTGTCAAACCTCCAAGATCCACACCATGTTCACCTTTGAAGCTCACCATGAAATGCCTCTTCAAGTGGGAAGCCGAGAAGTTTGCGACATGGTGAAAGGTGCTCTTAAAGACATCATTCCTTGAGACCTGAAACCTTAGTGTCTTGTTGGCAGAGCATTGTCGTTCTTCTTTCATCTTCTTCCTGAAATGTGACAACTTGTTGGGCAGATCAAGGACATGTGGCGTCTTCAACGACACGTGAAAAGACTCATTCAGTAGACGCCTCTCTTCTCTGATCAACTCATTCAACAAATCTTTATGCCTAATTGCGAACTCCAAATGATCTATCTGAGTTGCCTCACAGAAGCTCTAGACACAGACCATAAGATAACGGACAGAGGACAAATTTTATTTATCAGTCAGATTTATATAACCCCACACGATTTCACCAAATTGCTTTTTCTGTCACCAATTTGAATTAAAACTAACTTTTTAGAGTTTTCCCTTTTGTTACGACAGAGAAACTACAGCTCTGATCTTTTTAAAAATTTTGGGCTGTTTTCAAATTTGTGACCAAATTTAATTTTGATTTATCGGGCTACGTTGAGTCAAATTTTAGTTATATTATGGTCGGATGTGTCAGATTTTAATTGATCGACGGAAAAATCTAACAGATGTAATATTTTCCACGCCAGCCACTTTTTGGATTAATGAATTTAGGGGTTGAATGGAAGAAACTGCAGTTATTTTTTTTTTTACTGTAGAGTTAAAACTGTAGATTTTTTATTGTGTCTATAGATAATTTGACTGTCAAATTTTAGTTGTAGATTTGAAAAGATTTAGTGATTGACATATAAAGTTTTTCAAGCAAAAAACAAGTGTTTTATGTTTAGTGTTTCTACGGCAAAAAATAAACAAAAGTTAAAGAAACATTTATAACATAAAGAAAACTCTTTAAAAGAATGATTGGGAAAAATTTGCTCTAGAAATAATTTAGGTTGTGAAAAATTCTTATAGCACTTCTAAGCACTTGTCAACCAACCCTTTAAGGTCATAATAATAATTATACATAAACTTAAGTTGAGGAATGTTATTATGTACTACATATACTTTTCTGAAATTTGATATATTTTAGTAGGGCTGGACAAATAAACCGAACCCAGAAATTTGAACCGAACCCGACACTATAAAAATGAATCTGAACTGAACTGATCCGAATCCGACATAAATACCGAATGAATCTTGTCTTATGGTATTTTGGGTTATGAGTATTATCCGAACTGAATCCGAACTTAAATATCCGATAGAACCCAAAACTTTCAAAATCTCAAAAAGAATTTGTACCGAACATGATTTCAATTCCCAATATATATCCAAAATACTATAAGATAATATTGAACATCTAATATATATATATATTTTTTACATGAAAGTTGATGGTTGTAGATAACAGTGGAAGCTTGAAGTATTTAGATTTTGGCTTTATTTTAACTGAATAATATTTCTCATTTCATTTCATGAGAGCTTGGTTTTCGTTTTATGTTTTCATTTATTTGGTTTTCTTTATATCAGTAACTATGTTTATCTTTCGTTTGATTTTGAATGATCACGTTTGTTGCTCTTTTATTGCTTTTGAATCAATTTTAGTTATGTTTTGGCTACAAAATAAGTATAAATTATGTTTTTAAAATTTTAAGAATCGATTTTACTTATGCTTTGGTTACAAAATAAATACAAATCAAGTACTTTTAAACTAAAGGACTGATTGGAACCCGAAACTGAAAGTACAATCAGTTATACTAGTTCTTTAAAAATTTACTAACCCTGAACCCGATAAAAATATGATTGATTTTGATAAACCTAATAAAACAAAAACCCAATTGGATTAAACCAAAATCCGATTGGACCCTGAACACCCAAACCTATATTTTCGTTTAGCCTGAGAGTTAATAATTTACATAGCCAACAATCATTTTTTTGTCTTTTATTATTCTTTTTACTCTGTTTTTGGATAGTTGCCACTATTGCAAAGGGAAGTTGATAAAGGTATTTAAGTGGACTGCCTGCCCCAAGTTTGGAGAAAAATAAAATATTAATGAACAGATTTTGCGTGAATCCTCACCCCTCCCCCCCCCCCCAATATAACCTAAAACCCACAATTAAATATTATCATTTCCAAATTATCATCTTCTTCTTTCTATACCTTCTTCTCCGACGCTAATTCTTTCGATTCTTTTTTTTTTGCGAAGTTCCATTTCTCTAACTAACCATGAGCGCCGCGATCTATCTACTCCGAAAATTCTCCACGAAGCCGCCTTCTCGGCTTCATAGAAACCTCTTCCTCTCCACTTTTTCCATTGATTCCCCTCCAGATTTGGCGCGAAACACCTTAATTCGTCCCTTCTCAACTACCCACCCCACCAAATCCAACAACAACCATAGCTTGATTCCTCCGCGCTTTCCCCAATCGAATCTCTTTTCCGAGAAAACGAAGAGTACCATCAGCGTTTCATCGAGAGAATTATCAACATCAGTGGAAACAGACCACACTTTCGACGGTCTTAATCCGAATCAACTGATTATCGAAAGGATACACAAAGACGGAGGAGGAGCAGAAGAGATTGTTGAGAGATCTGGAGGTGAAATTGCAGAGGAGGTTGTTGTTGGTGGGGAAGAGAGTGAGGCTGAGAAGGAAGCGTGGAGGATTCTGGAAGACGCTGTGGTTAGGTATTGTGGTTCGCCGGTTGGGACGGTTGCGGCCAATGATCCCGGAGATAAGTTGCCTTTGAATTATGATCAAGTCTTTATTAGAGACTTTGTGCCTTCTGCTTTGGCTTTTTTGCTTAAAGGACAAGGTGAGATTGTCAGGAACTTTCTCCTCCATACTTTACAGCTTCAGGTAATTTGAATTGTTTGTTTCATTTATGTTATGCAACAGACATAACATAAAACTGGATGATTTACATTTTATAGTGGTTAATATGGTTTCTATCACTAATACTGTAATGAATAACTTTACCTATGGTCTGTTATTGATCCCATTTGTTAGAAAATGCGAAATAGTTTTTTTTCAGTAGACTGTGTTGAATTATATGAGGTTGTTGATTTTTTGATTTTCTGATGGTGTATGGTTTGTGTATAAGAGCTGGGAGAAAACAGTAGACTGTTACAGTCCTGGACAAGGCTTGATGCCTGCTAGTTTCAAAGTCAGAACCGTGGCACTTGATGAGAACACTACCGAAGAGGTTCTCGATCCTGATTTTGGTGAATCTGCTATTGGCCGTGTTGCTCCTGTCGATTCTGGTTGGTCACTACTTTCTCTCTCTTTCTTTGCTATTAATAATAATAATTCAATATTGATTGTTCTCTTAAGGGTTTCTTTCATCTTTTATAGGTTTGTGGTGGATTATTCTCTTAAGGGCATATGGGAAGTTAACAGGAGATTTCTCATTACAAGAGAGGATTGATGTTCAGACAGGGATAAAGCTCATCATGAACTTGTGTTTAGCAGACGGTTTTGATATGTTTCCTACACTTCTTGTCACCGATGGTTCTTGTATGATTGATCGTCGAATGGGTATCCATGGCCATCCCCTCGAAATCCAAGTACGTTCACCACTATATTCTTTTGTCTCTTTTTAAAGCGTGAGTGACCTAACCAATGATTTGTGTCCTTTGCAGTCGTTATTCTACTCAGCGCTTAGATGCTCCCGTGAGATGCTTTCTGTTAATGACAGCTCCAACAATCTTGTAAGAGCCATTAACAACAGATTAAGTGCTTTGTCCTTTCATATCAGAGAATACTACTGGGTGGACATCAAGAAGATCAATGAGATATATCGTTACAAGACAGAAGAGTATTCAACTGATGCAACTAACAAGTTCAACATCTATCCTGAGCAAATTCCTCCATGGCTCATGGACTGGATTCCTGAGCAAGGCGGGTATCTCCTTGGGAACCTTCAACCCGCGCACATGGATTTCAGATTCTTCACACTTGGCAACTTTTGGTCTGTTGTTTCCTCCTTGAGTACACCCAAGCAGAATGAAGCTTTATTGAACTTAGTTGAAGCTAAATGGGACGACATTATTGGCAATATGCCTCTTAAGATTTGTTATCCTGCTCTCGAGTATGATGATTGGCGTATTATCACAGGAAGCGATCCAAAGAACACGTGAGTTTCGCTTACGCTTTGCTTTCTCCTCCCTGCACCCTATGTTGGTGGACAATATAACTTTTTCGGTTGAACCAACCCTGAAAACGCTTATTAAACTTTTTGCAGGCCTTGGTCGTATCACAACAGTGGATCCTGGCCAACGCTTCTTTGGCAGGTACGCAGATATTTTGCATGTTGGAAACTTTAATAACTCATTATTAATATCTGAGGAATTCTGGTGCCTAATAGGTCTTCTTTTATATGTGTGATTTTGATAACAGTTCACATTAGCATGTATGAAGATGGGTAGACCAGAGCTAGCTGAGAAAGCTCTTGCAGTGGCTGAGAAGAGACTTATGGCAGATCGTTGGCCAGAGTACTACGACACCAGATCTGGGAAATTCATTGGAAAGCAGTCTCGGCTTTACCAGACATGGACAGTCGCTGGATTCTTGACTTCTAAACTCCTCTTGGCCAATCCTGAGATGGCGTCCAAGTTATTTTGGGAAGAAGATTACGAACTTCTTGATATATGTGTCTGTGGTCTCAGCAAATCTGGTCGGAAGAAATGCTCTCGAGTCGCTGCCAAGACTCAGATTCTTGTCCGATGAGTGCAAAACAGTGTCTTTTCAATCGCAATAAGCTTTTTTTAGGATATAATATATTAAAGGAATTTAATATTTACAGAACATGACTGTCACACAAAATATTTGATTATCTATTGGTTTGTATATACTGCAAACTCTTTACAAATTACTGCAAACTCTTTTCAATAAAAAAAAAATACTGCAAACTCTTTACAAATTAGTATCGTTAGAACTGTATTTATTTATTTAATATAAACTAGAGGTTTTGTCCGTACATCCAGAAATTTATGAAACTTATAAGTTTATATTTTATTAAATTAAAAACAGCATAATAAGTTAGGATTTATGCTTCTAAAATTAATTAAAAAGACAGCATTCACATAGTAGAATATTTTTGAAAAATATATTTATACAAATGTTTTTCTATTATAATTTTTATATCTTATTTTTTGTTTCCATAATAGAAAATATATTTTCAAGATACCAGTATAATACATAACGAGTATTTTATTTTCTAAAAATATAATATTATTAATATATATTCATTGTATTATATAATAAATTATATGAAATTGTTAAAATATGAAAATAACAAACTTTTTCTGAATTACAGAGAAATTGCAAATCAGCAAATTCCCTTAAATTTCATAATAAAAAATATTTTTAAGATAATAATTCAATACATAAGAATTATCTTAATAAATAAGAAATATCTTAAAATAATATTATGAATATAAATTTGTTTTTATATGAAATTACTAAAACATGATAAATAAAAATATTACTTAAAATCTTGGAGAAAGTGACAAATCAGCATTGCTTGATTCATATTTAATTATAACAATCTTAATACATAAGAATTATCTTATTTTCTAAAAATATAATATTATTAATAGAAATTTGTTTTTATTAATAAATTATATATATGATATTATTAAAATATGACAAACAAACAAAATTACCTATAAATATGGAAAAGTTGACAACTAAACAAATTTACTTCTCAAATAATAGTATATATATATAATTGATATATATATATATATATATAAATTTTCATATATATATATATATATATATAAATTCATATTTTTGCCAGCGTATCTACTATTAAAATTAAACTAGGTGTTTTCTTCCATCATGTGTAACAATATTTTTTTTAATTTAAATTAAATTTAAAAATAAAATTCTGTTAATATTCTAGATTTTATTATTTCATATTAATATTTTAATACAATTTAATTTAGTTACACATAAACTTAAATTAAAATAAATATTTTGATTTATTTTAAATTATATTTAATAAATATATATATATATATAAAAGATTATAATCTTAGATAGATTTCAATTGTTTCTTTCAATTGAGATGTATTATCTTAATTTGTATTTTTCTATAAAAAAATTGATATAGTTTTTTTCTAGTTATCAAAAAATAAAACTAAGCAGAACTTAAAAAATTTGTAGATATCAAAAAGAAATAAATGATATTACGATAAAATTTGTATAATTTTATAAAAATAATATAGAATATTTTGAAATTCTTGTTTGGTAATAAAAATATATAATTATTGAAATAGACTTAAAAAATATTTTAAAATCTGTATTTATATTGTTTTTTGTAATGGCCGCAATTTCTTGAATTAACACACTAACACTATATAATTGGCCAGTTAGAAAATATAATTGGCCAATTAGTTACTTTATAAATGATTAAATATATATAACACAAAATTTTATAAAAATAAATCGATACAAACAATCATGTGGACGCGCATGTCAAGCTCTAGTATGATATTATATGTGAAGTATCTCTCTTCATCTTTTCTCCCTTCTCTCTAGTTTTCTGATCTTCATTTCTCTGGTATAATTTCGTGTTGCCGATTGATAGTGTAGACTTTGCCAGCCAACGTCGGTCTGGTATTGTCTTATCTTTTTCTTTTTTTTTTGCTTGCATCTTCTTTTGTCAAGTATTTAAGTATGCAATCGATGGATCTAGATCTCAGATTCCAGTTCTTCTTAAGGTCTGAGGCATGTCGGTGTTGGATTTGTGATGTTATTCTTCAGGTGTGGCTTATTTATTCCGATGGTCCTCTTCTCCTTGGAACTTCTATAGGTGGTCGTTTGATTTTTGTTTTGACTATGCGTTAAAGGAATCTTTGGATCTTGCAGTTGATCCCCCATCTCCGATCAGGTTGTGTGTTCTGTCAAAGGACATCAGGGTATACCACTCATTTGGAGTTTGACCATTAGTCAATCTAAAAGAGACCATAAATATTCAAAGAGTGGGTTGCATACCATTAAATCTGCATATTGGATTGCTACAAATGTATTGTTCCAGCCTAATGAGGTAATGGTATTTGAGCCTGGTGTCACTTAACTACAAGCTCATGCCTGGAAAATAATTGAAACACTAATTTGATAAATGGCATCAGGGTATTTAGCAGTTACCGAAAACCTAACACCGTAACACCTCATCATATGTGATGCGATAATAACTGCCTAAGATATGGAGAATAAAATGAACTTGTCAATCATGTAGTTTTTGAATGTCCACATGCTTTACAAACATGAGTCTTAGCCTTTACACCATCATGATCTGACATCTTCCAACTTGGACTATTTATTTTAGAGAAAGAATGCAACTGAAGATCCTGAGATAAATAGAGATGTATACCCGTTGATCATTTTGTATCTTTGGAAAGTCATAAATGATAAACTGTTTAGGGGTATAACACAAGATCCGGGGGGAACTGATTAAACTTTCCCAGTGTGAATGTAATGTCTGGTTTGAGGCAAATGCAAAGATGTGCGAGAATGTGTATCCCCCACATCAGACTCTGAATACACAAATCTTACAGAGTTTTTGTTTAGTGGATGGGTCATGGACAGAAAAAACTACGAATAGTGGTAATGAATGGATTTGGCTGGTTGGAGATGGAAAGGAACAATTCATAGAATTGAGAAATAACAAAAAACGATTGTCCTCGTTACATTCTGAACTAGATACACCATTTGGGCAATCGAGAATTCGAACAGACATAAATCATGCCAGTACTTCGAAACAGATTATAAAGACATAATATCGATGTTAAAGAACCTACGAGCACGACCAAGTTTCTCAATAGAGCTAGCGAAGATAGCATTTACCCAAAGAAAATTCCAAGATTTTAAGATCATTCTTGTACCAAAGATGCAAAACAAGACATCAAATTCTTTAGCTAAAATCAGTTGAGTTTTTTATAAGAGTTCATTATTTGATAGTTGGTCTATTTCGGTCTGAAGTTAAATCTCTAGTTTATTTAATATGATAGTCTTTTTTCTTTTGAACACCGCAATATAATATTCTTTTGATGTATAAAAAGAAAAAAAAAACTAGTAAACCAAAAGCTCATTACTAGTCATTCTTGTCGAATTCCGGTTAACTCGTCGGATCATTACGGATCTTTACTAAAGGCCTAAAGCTTCCAGAATTGGCTGCAAAATTGGAAGGGTTGTTCTCTTAGCACCTATATAAAGAAAATTGTGTAATAGATAACTGGAAATATATCCTCAATCTCTCAATATCGTCTTGCTACTATTTTATTCACCCCCTGAATCGCTGAATGGGGATCGCGTCATCCATACCAATTTCCGCCGCCAAAACCGGAGCAAGAGAAACCGAAAGATTATAGTGATTTGCCATATCCGGTGATGGCTCATATTGAAGAACATTTCGCAGTTGGTGAGCAAATATGTTTGCAATTTGATTGTGCTCCTCCTCAGTAAGTCGACGGTTCTTTGTTTTTCCGCTGAGTCGTCCAACATCTGTGAAGATGTCTGGAACCGTAACATAATATGTTGCCCTTTCGCCTCAATCGTCATGCCGAGCGTGTTTTCTGGTTTTCGTCTGCACTTCTCCTGGAAAGTAGTGCTCCGCAAAGTTTGAAGTTTCTGCTCTGATAAACTGTGCCACTATAGTACCTTCCACCCTACTTAAATTTTTCACCATCTTCTTCAGATGAAACATATACCGCTCATACAGATACATCCATCTATACTGCACAGGACCACCAAGTTCCAGTTCTCTTGGCAAGTGAATAACAAGATGCTCCATAACATCAAAAAAGGAAGGAGAAAATATCTTCTCAAGGTTGCACTTGATCACGGCTATGTTAGTCTTCAAGTTTTTGATACATTCAGGAGTCACTGATCTCGTGCACAAATCGCGGAAGAAATCACTTATCCCTGAAACTGCTTCATAAACATTCCTTGGTAATAGTTCCTTGAAGGCAAACGGAAGGAGGCGCTGCATCATTACATGGCAATCGTGACTCTTCAAGCCGGTAAACTTTCCTTCGTTTCTGTCGACACAGTTACGCAAATTAGATGCGTAACCGTCTGGAAATTCCACATCCTTTGAAATCCAATCAAAGAACGCATCTTTGGCC
>CAKOAT010197933.1:0-42225 GCA_932364175.1 Eruca vesicaria subsp. sativa
GGTGATGATAGCTATAACTACTGCTACCTTCATTACGCAAATGATCAACCGGTTCAACCTGATTACTACTGCTACCTTCATTCCTACAACTAGCATCTTCTCCATGTTGATACCAAATATAATAATATGACATGAAACCTCTATTTATTAAATGCTTCCAAACATTTTCACGAGGGCCTAATTTGGTATTGCAGCATTTTCGACAAGGACATAACATCTTACCACTTTCCTGCGTGAGTGGTGTAGAATCTGCTTGATGCATAAACGTCTCCAACCCTTCTAGAAATTCTTCCGACACCCTCCCGTTATTATCTCTGTGTGAATACATCAACTGCCGCAACTCGAAAATATTTCCCGGACTGGACATTTTTTTGTGTTTGATCAAGCTTATAGCTGATTTTTTTTTGGTGTGTTTCAAATGAATCACATAAGGTGGTATTTATAGAAATTTTCGATCTGAGCATTTACTAGGAAATTGCTAGGAAAAGTAGGTACAAAACACGTTTTTTATTTAAATTCGATATTTTCTATCCAGTTCCTCCTAATTTCGTAGTAATAAAACCGTTTCCTCCTAATTTCGTAGTAAAACTTTACTATGATTTTACGAGGAAAGGCAGTACTACGGCTTTACGAGGAACTCTTCTTTTTCCTCGTAAGCTCCTCGTAAAATTACTATGTCTTACGAGGAAAGCTTTTTCTCGTAACTTTACGAGGATCTTACGAGGAAATTTGATTTCCTCGTAAACCCGAAGTAAGGGCTTAGTAATTTTATGAGGAACTTTTTTCCTAGTAAAATTTCCTAGTAAAGACTTAGTTTTCTTGTAGTGTCGATTGCACTCCAGAAGGACCTTGATCTCCTCCATCAGAGGCTGCAGTATCGGCCACATCATCTCCTCTCCAGTAATAAGTTTCTTGAGCACTAAGGAATCAGTTTCCACAATCACATGCCGATAACCAAAGCCTGATAGAGTTTGTATTGCCCAAAGTAGGGCCTCTGCTTCCATTTCTAACGCTGATCCTGCGTTTGTGAGTTTTTTCGCACCTGCCCATCTTAGGGTTCCATCATGATCTCGTGCCACCCATCCCACCCCTCCTTCTCCTGTTTCTTTTTTCCAGGCTCCATCAATGTTACACTTAATAATGGTGGGTGGTGGCGCTATCCATCTTTGCACTGGTCCCTCAACTATGGGTTTTTTAACCTCTTCACTTCTGGCCTCTTCTCTATTTTTCCACTCCAACTCATCCTCCTTGGCTTTCCTCACCGTCGCATGAGCATCATAGTCTTTACCCCTGAAAACAAACTCATTTCTATTTTTCCATATCCTCCACAACAGCCATGGTACAAGCTCACTCTCCACCTCCTCCATTGGGAACTTTTGTTTCTGATTTAAGACCCAGTAAAGATTTGTGTGAAAGGAATCTGACCATATACCATTTCGCGGGGGATAAATTGGAGATACTGCCCAAATAAGTCTTGCATAAGGACATTGAAACAGAGCATGATTAACAGTCTCTACTCCCACACATCTACTGCATCGCAAATCCTTAGCCACATGTCTTCTAACCATATTAGCAGCTACTGGAATTGAGTTACTAATACTGCACCAGAGAAAGTGTCGGACTTTGGGGCTGGTGTTCACCCGCCATGCTTGCTGAAAGAGCCCATCAAAGCTTGGTTGTGTCACCTCCTTCTGTTCTCTCTCTGCCTCAATTATATTCCTCTGGACCCAGTAGCCCGATTTTACAGTGTAGTGACCTGTTTTGGTGAAGTCCCAAGCATATGAGTCTGTGCTTTTCGGTCCTGCTGGCTTTATCTGTTTAATCTTCTCCTGCACCTCAGTTGTAAATAGGCGTTGCAGTAGTGCTTCATTCCACGCCCTACCACCTTGGACCATCAGGTCGCTCACTCTCAACTGGTCCGACACAAACTGAGGCGTATTATCCTCCTTCCACAGCATTGATTGTACCATGGAGGCTGGATTCTTCCCTATCCATCTAGCCTGCAACACGTTTGTGTTTTTCCCATTCCCAATAATCACTCTGGCCCCTCTTCTTATTAGGTTCTGAGCCGCATAAATGCTGCGCCAGGCATATGACGGTCGGGATCCAAGTGTGGCATTCAAAGGATCAGTCTCCTTAAAGTACCTTCTCTTATATATCTTCGCCATTAAGGAGCTTGGGTTTGTAACCATTCGCCATAACTGCTTGCCCAGAAGGGTGAGATTGTTAGCTTCCAAATCTTTGAAACCTAATCCTCCACACTCTTTAGATTTACACAAAGAATCCCAACTTTTCCAATGCATCCCGTTTGATTCTTTATTGGTTTGCCACCAGAAATCAGCCATCAGGGACGCTATCTGACTGCATATTGTCTTCGGGATTAGGAAGCATGACATAGTATATGTTGGGAGGGCCATTGCCACTGCTTTCAACAGAACCTCTTTACCACCCAGGGATAAAAATTTAATCTTCCATCTGATATGCTGCATATTTACTTAGTTTTAACCTTGCATTCTTGTTCATGTTAAGCATATATATTAGATTTAGGCACTTTTAGGTTGCATATTGCATTCATTTGTCTGTATCAGGTCATGGAACATGCTATGGATTTCCTGGAGGTGTTTGGGATCGATTATGTGCCAAAAGAAGGTGCAAAGGTGTCATTTGGCGAGCCGGAGTAACCACAGCGGAGTCAAGAGGTCGCTGCAAGCAACACCAGCCGGAGCGGGGTCGTGCAGCGGAGTCAGGGGGTCGCTCCCAGACTACAGCGGACCGAGGCAGCGGGTGCTAGGGCCGCTCGCCTTTTGAAGAAGAAAAAGAGCACTCACAGCGGGGTGCCGCAGCGGGGGCATGACCCCGCTGTGAGCTCTGGAGCGGGGTCCTGGCAGCGGTGTAGTGACCCTGCTGCGCGTCTTTTGTGTGACGAAAAACATCAGTTTAAAGGACCTTTTTGCAATTTCATTTTTTATGTTTTGAGTTGGAAAAACCTAAGTTTAAGTTAAGTTGTAAGCCACCATTGGAGATTATCTTTGTTCTTGAAGAAAATACTTGAAAACCTATTGGAAAGTTCATCTTTTAAGATCATTGGTTTCATTATTCATTGTTTTTACTTATCTATTTCATCATCTACATGATTAAACTTGAATCTAAAATGGGTTTAAGAGTAATCATGATGTGTAGTGAGTAAATCACCCTTGAATCCATGGGTTAGAGAGACTAAGGATGATTAGTCTAGAACTAGGGTGTTTAGTTTAGATTTCTCTTATTCCTTGCTTGTAGAGTGATCCTAATGCTTCTCTTGAGTTGGCCACTCAAAAGTTGATCTCTAGACATTTCCCACTCACAAAGTGTTCGATGAAATGTCTGAGTCAGCTCTCCTAAGCTTTTAACATCCTTTACCAAGGATACTTGTTGTTAAAGGTGTTAAGATGGATAATAGACTTATTCCTAATGATTGCTTTCATGATATTCAACCAAAGAAATTTGATATTTGAATTGTGTTAGCAAATGAACATTCATCTAGACATAGAGCTTGTTTAGAATTGGGTCAAAGCCTAAGGTAGATAGTTTAATTGATCACTTGCCACTCTTAGTTTGAAAACTAATCATCCAAGGTCAAATTTCCTGTACCCATGGATTCTCCCGTCTCTTAATTGTTAAAGTTTATTCAGTCATCACATTTTGTACTGCATTTCAATATTAGTTGTAATTCAAAACCAATCAACCACATGATCGCACTTAGATTAAGCTAGTACTTGCATTCTTGGTGCTTTTACATCTCTCAGAACTGGTTCGACAATCTTTTATACTACATCATTTGTTTTAGGAGCCTTGAAAAATCCTAACATCAAATTGGCGCCGTTGCCAAATTCTGAGTCGATTAAAACATTGAGATTTAGTCACTTACTTGAGACTAAGTCATTTTTCTTTTATTTTGTTACTGATTCTCTATCTTCATCTCTCTTTGGCTTTCAGGTGTATGAACTTGAGGAGCAAAGGCACAACAAACCTTGTTCCAAGAGTTCCAGATATCAGAGCGTTTGAAAGAGAGATTGCAAGACAAAGGAAACAGGCAGAACAACAAACTCAGCAACAGAGGTTGGATACTGACATGGAACCGCCGGTTAACGTCAACGGGCAAAACCCACCAGTACACCCAGCCCCCTTAGCTCGCCCTATAGGTACTTATGACCGCCCAAACCTTCAGGGAAATAGGTTGGGAATCCGTGCGCCAGCTGTGGAAGCCAACAACTTTGAGGTCAAACTAGGACTCCTCAACGTGATTGAAAACAACAAGTATCATGGGTTGCCTATAGAAGACCCATTTGACCACTTGGAAAAATTTGACAGCTAGTGTGGGTTGTCAAAAACCAATGGTGTGTCCGAGGATGCCTTCAAGCTGAAGTTATTCCCTTTCTCTTTGGGGGACAAAGCACGTCAGTGGGAGAAGTCCCTACCTAGTGACTGTATCACTACCTGGGATGAGTGCAAGAAAGCATTCTTGGAGAAAATTTTCTCTTCTTCAAGAACTGCCAAGCTGAGGAATGAGATATCTAACTTTCAACAGAAGAACTTGGAAGGATTCAGCGAAGCATGGGAGAGATTCAAGAGCTATCAAGCACAATTCCCACACCATGGTTTCTCCAAGGAGAGCTTGCTCAGTACTTTCTACAGAGGTGCTCAGACAAGGAGTGAGAAGCATGTTGGATATGAGCTCAAGAACCTACATGCCAAGATTGATGTCAGTTACAATGACCTCAACAACAAGTTCAGGGCTTTAGAGAACCAGTTTGCATCCATGAACACTAATCCAAATCGCCAGCAAGGATCCTTACCTGGAAAATCTGAGCAAAACCCCAAAGAGACCATGAAAGCCATCACCCTAAGGAGTGGGAAAGAACTGGCTTCTAAAACACTCAACAAGGATGCTGAGAAACAAGGTGAGGGGGTGGCCATCAACATAGATGATGAGGTTGTGACTGTGGATGAGAAGATCAATGAAGAGATACTGGAAAAGATTACTGAAGCTAAGGGTAAAGGAAAGGTTGGAGAGGAGAAGGAAAAAGTAAAAGATGGTGAAGTCGCTACTCCAGCAAATGAGAAGACCTTTGTTCCCCCTCCTTATGAACCCAAACTACCATTCCCTGGAAGATTCAAGAGGCATCTGCTAGAGAAGTACAAGGCTTTGTTTGAGAAGCAAATGAACGAAGTTCAAGTCACTATGCCTATCATAGATGCTTTCATGCTTGTCCCTCAATATAGCAAGTTTTTGAAAGATGCTGTAACTGCAAAGAAGAAGGAGATGGAAGGTATGATGATCCTTACTCATGAGTGCAGTGCTATTATACAAAGGCTTGTTGTTCCAAAGAAGCTAGAGGATCCAGGATGCTTCACACTACCTTGTGCTCTTGGACCTATAGTTTTTGATAGATGCCTCTGCGATCTGGGAGCTAGTGTCAGCTTGATGCCTTTTTCAGTTGCAAAGAGGCTTGGATTTACTCAATACAAGAAGTGTAGACTATCTCTGGTGTTAGCTGATCGTTCAGTGCAGTACCCTGTGGGTATCTTAGAAGACCTCCCTGTGAAGGTTGGAAACTATGAGATTCCTACAAATTTTGTGGTGCTTGAGATGGGAGAAGAATCTCAAGACCCCCTGATCCTTGGAAGACCATTCTTAGCTACAGCAGGTGAATTGTTAATGTGAAAGAAGGAAAGATTGATCTTCATTTGGGTAAGGGGAACACTCTTCAGTTTGACATCAAAGAGATAATGAAGAAACCAACTGTGCAAGGGCAAGTCTTCTACATTGAGGAGATAGATGCTTTAGCTGATGAGCTTATGGAAGAATTGTCATTAGAGGATCCTCTAGAACATGCCTTGACAGTAGAGATAGAGGTTGCGGTGATAGAGAATGAAGAGAGCATTGCCTTTGGGATGATGTTAGATTCACACAAGGGGCTTGCTAGTAAGGATCAATATGAGGAGCTGCCTCGAGCGATTCGTCAAGTAACCTCAGTCACCCAACATGAAGAAGTCCAAAAGGATGACTGGAGTGAGCTCAAAGCACCTAAGGTGGAGCTTAAACCTCTTCCCCATGGTGTAAGGTACACATTTCTTGGAACCAATGAGACATATCCTGTCATTGTGAGTAGTGAGCTAAATGAACATGCGGTATCTGAACTTTTAACAGCACTTACAAAGTTTAGAAAAGCAATAGGATACTCACTTGATGACATTAAAGGGATATCACCCTCTTTGTGCATGCATAGGATACATCGTGAAGATGAATCAATGACTTCTATAGAGCATCAAAGAAGGTTAAATCCTAACCTGATTCCAACAAGAACTATCACTGGGCATAGAATGTGTATTGACTACAGAAAACTGAACTCTGCATCTAGAAAAGATCATTTTCCACTGTAATTTATTGATCAGATGCTTGAGAGACTTGCAAATCACCCTTTCTATTGCTTTCTTGATGGATATTCAGGATTCTTCCAGATACCCATACATCCCAATGATCAAGAAAAGACGACATTCACATGTCGTTATGGTACCTTTGCTTATCGAAGGATGCCATTTGGGCTATGTAATGCTCCAGCCACCTTTCGGAGGTGCATGATGTCAATCTTTTCTGATCTAATTGAGGATGTGGTGGAGGTTTTCATGGATGACTTCTCTGTCTGTGGATCTTTGTTTTCTGTGTGTTTGTTAAATTTGTGCAGGGTCCTACATAGATGTGAAGACACTCATCTTGTGCTGAATTGGGAGAAGTGTCATTTCATGGTAAAAGAAGGGATTGTGCTGGGACACAAGATTTCAGAGAAGGGAATCGAGGTAGACAAGGCTAAGATCGATGTGATGGTGGGTTTGGCTCCCCCAAAGACAGTGAAAGACATCAGAAGTTTCTTGGGGCATGCTGGTTTCTATGGGAGATTCATCAAAGACTTCTCTAAGATCGCGAGGCCGCTTACCAGGTTGCTGTGCAAAGAAGAAGCCTTTATCTTTGGTGAAGAATGTCTAGAAGCCTTCAAGAAGCTGAAGTGTGAACTTGTGAGTGCCCCCATTGTCCAACAACCTGATTGGGATCTACCATTTGAGATCATGTATGATGCTAGTGATTATGCTGTGGGAGCTGTTTTGGGGCAGAAGAAAGATGGCAAAACTCATGTCATCTACTATGCAAGCCAAACTTTGAATGATGCGCAGATGAAGTATGCCACTACTGAGAAGGAAATGCAGCCATTGTCTTTGCCTTTGCCTTTGAGAAGTTCAGAAGCTACCTAGTGGGATCTAAAGTCATTGTCTACACCGACCATGCTGCCTTGAGACATCTTATGGCAAAGAAATATGCAAAACCCAGGCTTTTGAGATGGATCCTTTTGCTTCAAGAGTTTGATTTGGAGATCAAGGACAAGCCTTGAGTTGAGAATGGTGTAGCTGATCATCTGTCCAGGCTGAAAGTAGAGTGTGGTTCCCCCATTGATGAAGGGCTTCCTGAAGAGCAGATCATGGCTATTGGGACAGTGATGGCAGTTTGTGAGACTGGTAGGAAGCTTGAAGAAGTCAAGGCCACAGAAGAAAAAGAACCTTGGTATGCTGATTTGGTGAACTACTTACTTAGCCACAGGAAAAGAGCCTTTGGATCTTGTGGGTTATGCCAAGAAGAAGTTCTACAAAGATGTACAGAGATACTATTGGGATGAGCCATACCTCTATATTCTCTGCAAGGATCAACTTTATAGGAGAGTGGTTGCCAATGAAGAGGTTGATGGGATCCTTACACATTGTCATGGATCATCTTATGCAGGCCACTTTGCTACCTCTAAAACTGTTGCAAAGGTGCTACAAGCTGGATTCTGTTGGCCACATATGTTCAAGGACACACAAGACTTTGTTTCAAGGTGTGTTTCATGCCAAAGAAAAGGGAATATTACCAAGAGGAATGAGATGCCTCAAAACCCCATCCTGGAAGTTGAAGTGTTTGACGTGTGGGGTATTGACTTCATGGGACCTTTCCCATCTTCTTATGGGAACAAGTACATCCTAGTAGCTGTTGACTATGTCTCCAAATGGGTGGAAGCTGTTGCAAGCCCCACCAATGATGCTAAAGTTGTGATCAAGATGTTCAAAAGCACTATCTTCCCAAGGTTTGGTGTTCCAAGGATTGTGATCAGTGATGGAGGTGCTCACTTCATCAACAAGTTACCAGAAGCACTTCTCAAGAAGAATGGTGTGAAGCATAAAGTGGCAACTCCTTACCATCCCCAGACTAGTGGTCAAGTTGAAGTTTCCAACAGAGAAATCAAGTCCATTTTAGAGAAGATTGTGGGGGTTACAAGAAAAGACTGGTCTAATAAGCTTGATGACACACTTTGGGGTTATAGGACATCTTACAAAACTCCTTTGGATACTACACCTTTCAATATTGTGTATGGGAAGGCTTGTCACTTGCCGGTAGAGCTTGAGTACAAGGCATTGTGGGCAGTCAAGTTGCTGAACTTTGACATCAAGAGTGCTAAGGAGAAAAGGCTTCTCCAACTACATGAGCTTGATGAGATCAGAATGAATGCTTTTGAGAACTCAAGGATCTACAAGGAGAGAACCAAGGCTTTCCATGACAAGAACATTCTGAAGAGAGAGTTCAAGGAAGGGGATCAATTGCTACTCTACAACTCTAGGTTGAAGTTGTTTCCAGGAAAGCTAAAGTCTAGGTGGTCAGGTCCCTTCAAGGTTAAAGAGGTTAGACCATATGGTGCAATATTTCTGTGGAGTGCTGATGGCAAGGATTTCATAGTCAATGGACAGAGAGTTAATCTCTACATGACCACTACACTTAAGGAAGATGGAACTTCGATTCCACTTTCCGATCTCAACTCCGCCTAATCCTCTAGAGGCAAAGTCAAGCTAGAGACTTAAAACAAGCTCACTTGGGAGGAAGTCCCATGTCTATCCATGTACATAAAAAAAGAGAAGATGTGGAGTATTTTCGTCAAGACTCACCCGGGGTGTCGCAGCGGGGTCGTCACCGCGGAGTCAGGGGGTCCGCTCGCATTTTTTACGACGAGAAAGAGAGCACCTACAGCGNGGGGGGGGGGGGGGGGGGGGGGGGGGGGGGGCGGGGGCATGCCTAGGGATGTTTAAACGGGCTCGAAGCCCGTGGGCTTAACGAGCGGATTGTAAACGGGCTGAGCCCGTACCCGTATAATTATAGATAAAATCATAACGGGCTCTTATAGGGTCGGCCCGTTAAGAATGTTTATTAAACGGGTTTACCCGCGAATAAAAGGGTGCCCGTTTATGTTTTTTTTTTTAGAACAGAAAACGACGTCGTATCTTGTATTGTCTTTGGGTTTCTTTCAGATACGTAACAAACCGACTTCACTTTTTCTCTATCTCTCTTCTCGATATCTCTCCTACGACGACGCAATCAAGCAACCACCACAAGCTCTCTCTCCTCCGCCACCAGTCCCACCACGAGCTCTCTCTCTCCTCCGCCACCAGGCCCACCTCTCTCTCCCTCTCCTCCGACGCAGACCACCACCTCTCTCTCTCTCTCTCTCTCTCTCTCCTCCGACGCAGACCACCACCACAAGCTCTCTCTCCTCCGCCACCAGGCCCACCACGAGCTCTCTCTCCTCCGCCACCAGGCCCACCATCTAGCTCTCTCTCCTCCGCCACCAGGCCCACCACGAGCTCTCTCTCCTCCGCCACCAGGCCCACCTCTCTCTCCCTCTCCTCCGATCCAGACCACTCTCTCTCTCTCTCTCTCTCTCTCTCTCCTCCGACGCATACCACCACCACAAGCTCTCTCTCCTCCGGCGCAGACCACCACCACTCTTTCTCTCCTCCGACGCAGACCACCACCACAAGCTCTCTCTCCTCCGGCGCAGACCACCACCACTCTTTCTCTTCTCCGACGCAGACCACCACCACCCGCATCAACTCTGTTTGGCTTCACTGTCAAATAAGCTCCCTGTAAAGCTAACTCAAGCTCCTCTGTCCATCCTCTGTTTAAAGTAGTCTTGGTTCGCTTTGCAAGTTAGCTTTATGCTCAAAAACATCTTTGTGTTGTGTTTTGTTAGGAATATGGATTAATGTTTGGTTCACTATGTTCTGTTTATAAGAATCTTCAATCTCTAGAAGTGTGAAATTAGTAATTTATTCTCATGAGAAGTGTGTTAATATTTAATGGCGTGGTATACATTAAATTGAGAATTTTGCAGGCTTACCTTGTTTGTGAATCATAGACTACGTTTGTGTTAGACAATTTTGCAGGCTTACATCACAAAATTTTTGTACATTGACTTAGTTTTGTGGCAGTGTTAGACAATTATGTACATGTGTTTGTAAGAATTCATGAGGATGTAATGTGTTGTTTTTTATTGACTTCTCTGGTATCTTTTTTTTTTATTTGCAGGATGGGTTCGGAGTCTCTTGATACAATAGCAATCCTTGAAGCTCAAAGAGAATACATGGACATGAATGAAGAAGATGCTTTGAATGAAGAAAATGCAATGAGGGAAGCAGAAACAGAAATGCAAGAACCAGAACAAAATGACACACAAGCTGCTGCAACAACTCAAGCGACACAACCACGTAAGAGACGTCTAACTTCTAAAGTTTGGAAGGATTTTACATCTGTTGGGGTTGAAAGTGATGGCAAGGAAAGAGGTCAGTGTAACCATTGTGGTAAAAAGCTAGTGATTAATACTAGAACACATGGAACAAATCACCTGAGTCGCCACTTAGATTCTTGTCCAGATTGCCTAAACCAGTAGTTAGGCCTGCATATGATCATAAGATTGATAGGGAGATGACTAGCGAGATCATAATCTTTCATGATTTGCCATTTAGATATGCTGAGTATGAAAAAGTTAGAGCAAGAAGCTTATACCTCAATCCCGATTGTCAGCCTATCTGTAGACAAACCGCTGCTGCTGATGTGTATAGAAGGTATGAAATAGAGAAGGAAAAGCTTAGAGATGTGTTTGCAAAGCATCAGGGCAGAGTTTGTTTTACTTCAGATTTATGGCTAGCTCGTCCCACTACCATGGGTTATTTGTGTCTTACTGCCTCTTTCATAGATGATAACTGGAAATTACATAGTAAGATTTTAGCCTTTTGTGCTCTAGAGTGTCCACACACTGGTGAAGCGATTGCTAGTACAATTCTTGGGTGTTTGAAGGAATGGGGTTTGGAAAAAAAAGTGTTTTGTATCACTTTGGATAATGCTAGTAACAATGGTAGTATGCAGAGAATTCTTAAAGGGCAGCTTCAGATGGTGAGTGGTAGTGGTTTGATGTGTGATGGGAAGTTTATGCATGTGAGATGTTGTGCCCATATTTTGAATTTGATCGTGAAAGAAGGTTTGGAGCTAGCAAAGGATCTCTTGCATGACATTAAAGAAAGTGTCAGATATGTAAAAGCTTCTCAGCAACGCATACAGTCTTTTGCAGCTTGTGTTGAGAGAGTTGGAATCAAGGATGGAGCAGGTTTATCCCTTGATGTCCCGACTAGATGGAATTCAACATACCATATGCTTGTACGAGCATTGAGGTTTAGAGAAGCTTTTGAAAGCATGGCATGTTTTGACACACATTATAAGTCACTGCCTTCAGAGGCTGCCTGGAACCGAGGGACAAAGATATGCGAGCTGTTGATGCGTTTTAGTAAGATTACTACATTCTTCTCAGGTTCAAAGTACCCTACATCTAACTTGTATTTCACTGAAGTGTGGAGGATAGAAAGGTTGTTGAAGAAATTTGCTAGATGTGATGATGATGGAATAAGAGAAATGGTTCATGAAATGCAAGATAAGTTTGATAAGTACTGGGAGATTACAATATGATTTTGGCGATGGGAGCTGTCTTGGATCCAAGACTGAAAATTGAGGTTCTTGAGAAAGCTTATGAAGCTTTAGATCCCACTACTTCTGCCTTAAAGATTCAACAACTTAAGGATAACTTGGAGTTGCTCTACAATGACTATCAGGCCAGAAAATTGGCAACCTCCTCAGGTTTCTCAGCTACACAAATTCCATTTGAGATAGTCAATGAATCTCCACTTGAAGAAGATTTTGACGATGTAAGCATTTTATAAAATTATAAAATTTTATAAGCATATTATTTATTGATAAACTGATATGAATCTTCATTTTATAGGATATTTTTGAGTTAGAAAGAAGCATCGCAGCTGGTGTGGGCAACCCTAAGACACATTTGGAGATCTATTTGGAGGAGCCAAGAGTAGACAGAAAAGCTTTTCCAGACTTGGATGTTTTGGGTTACTGGAAGGACAATCATCATCGACTTAGTGATTTAGCTGATATGGCGCGAGATTTGCTCACCATCCCGATCACTACAGTTGCCTCTGAGTCGGCCTTTAGCATTGGAGGTAGAGTTTNCTTAGTGATTTAGCTGATATGGCGCGAGATTTGCTCACCATCCCGATCACTACAGTTGCCTCTGAGTCGGCCTTTAGCATTGGAGGTAGAGTTTTGACTCCATACCGAAACCGGCTGCTTCCAGAAAACGTTCAAGCTTTGCTTTGTGCACGCAATTGGCTTCGAGGATATGCAGAATTTCAAGGTGATTTAAGAAAAAATGCAAGAACTGTTTTATAGTTAAATGATGATTCTTTGACTAACTTGCATTTTTAAATTATAGGTACCATTGAAGATAGTGATGACACTGGCATTAGAGATGTTGGAAAAACAACAAGTAATTCACGAGCAGAAAGTTCAAGGTCAGGAGAATAAAACATGCAATGAAAATGAGCATGAGTGAAAAGGTAACCTTGACCATTTGTTTGTGTTTGTGGCCCTGTCTTTGTAATCTCTAGTGTACACACTATCAAACAAGAAAACGTTTGATCGTTGCTGTTTTGTCGTTTCAGTCTTAGTACTCGTTTGTTTCTTTATTTCGTTTCATTATCTAAATAATAAACTGAAATCTTGTTATTTTAATGGAATATGAATGATATAATAGTTTTGTGTTAAAACCTTTTTTTGTCTTTGCAGATCAAAGCTCCACGTAAATGGAGTAGTGGTTGGTTTGAGACTAAAGAAAGAGGATGAAGTGGTTCATGTCTTGTTTCTAAATGGGTTGCTGTTTTTTTTTTTTAATTTCAGACACTTGTGTATTTCAAGATTCTCTATGGTTTGTTGTTTAAGATTTTATGTATTTGCAGATTTTAAACATGTATTGGATAAATCAGGTTTATTACATGTTATTGAGCATTTTAAATAATTAAAACTGCATTTAAAAAATAAGTTTTTAAGAAGTTTGCATAATATGATATCTTAAAATAATTAAAACTGCATTTAGAAAAAAAGAAACAATAACAATAAAAAAAGAGAAATTAAAGATAGAATCATTACAAGAAAAACAAGATTTAACGTCATTAAAACTTAATTAGACTGCAATTAGAAAAAAAAAAAAAAAAGAGCTCACGGGCCTAAGCGGGCACCACAGTTGTAAACGGGCTACAATTAAATGGGCTTAAACAGGCAGGGTTTTAAATGGGCAGATCTTCAACGGGCTCTAAACGGGCCGGGCTTTAAACGGGCAGGGCTTAAACGGGCCCGGATAGCCCGTTTTAACATCCCTAGGCATGCCACCGCTCCAGGCCGCCGCGGGTTGCAGGCAGCGGGTCCGGGGGTCGCTCCAACGCCAGGTAAGTTTTCTAACGTCCTAAACCGGTCCAAACTGGCCCTAAACCGACTTAAATCAGACCGGTCGCCTCTCTATCTCCCCCATCGACATCTTCCATCTCCATTCTTCTCCTTTCTCACAATCAAACTCTCCCAATTCTCTCAACACCTAAATCACCATAACTCACTCAATCCTTCATCAAATCAACTCATTCTTCTTCCTAATTCGAAGTTTTCATCCCTAGAACCTGTTTCTTGTTCAAGTTTGTCATTTTCATTTCACCACAGCAAGGTAATGGGATAGATTCAAATTCGTAGGTCCAAAAACTCTATTTTTCAAAACTTGAATTTTGCTCAATTTCTTGCTTGATTATGGTGAAATAGGCTAGGGAATGCTTATATATCATGATGGGTTGGACCATCTAGGCAACAAGTGTTGGCAGCTAAGAAAGCACAAGAGCAAGATAAGAGAGAGGGAAAGAAAGTAGCAACCTCCAGCAGAGTTGAGAGTGATGAAGAGAGTGGAGAAGAGCCAGCTCCAACCAAAAAAGCAAGGAAGTCCACTGAGGAGGGAACAAAGCCTTATGCTAAGAGAGAAAAAGACAAGAAACCAACCTCAGCTGTGTTCCTAGACTTCCTAAAGGAAGGTGTGAGCTGGCCTGCTACAAGTTTTGGGGATACGGAACTGATGGAGGAGATTGGTATTGATGAAGATGTCAAGGCTATGCTAGGCAACATGAACATGTCTAGCTTCTACTCCTTTGCTCATCCCACCTACAAGGAGCTGTCTTGTGAGTTCTTGTCCTCATTGGTGGTAACTTATCATCAATCTCAGCATGTGAGGCAAGGATGGGGAAAAATAACGTTCAAGGTTAAAGGGAGAGTTCACAACGTTACCTTCAAGGATATTGGGAGATTGTATGGATTTCAGGATGCAGAATACTTCCTTCTTCCAAGGCTTACTGGAATCTCCAGAGACAGCAACATTCCAGCAAAAGTTTGGAAAGTCATCACTGGCACAGATCACGTCACGGGGAAAGACAAGAACTCAGCTATCAGGAACCCAGCGATACGGTACTTCCACAGGATGCTGGTGCACGCCTTCTTGCCTCGTACGGAGCCCGGCTCAGTAACTGAAGATGAACTGCGACTTCTTTGTCTAGCTCTGGCACCTTTAGCACCTGAGAAGATCCCGTCTGATGTCAGTGAATTGTACAAAGACTTTGGAATGGTTGGGTTCTTCATGACGCGCCTTGAGTACTATAGAGATTGGTCTTGGCCAACAGAGGATTCAGAGCCTCAGATTGGGATTGGAGGCATGATCACTCCTCTACTTCAGCATGTTGGTGTTAACTTAGGTTATGATGGCCTTGGTCCCACCTTCCTTGATGGGACACACATGAAAATTTCTCAATATTTCAGTGGAAGGTACCAAGGAGACTGTGTCTACACCTACAAGATGCCGGGTAGAATTGTTGAAGTGGTCCTCCCCAACAAGAACATTACAAGTCTACAGCTTTCAGGAGCAGTCGCCTTTAATATTGGGGATGAGCATGTACTAGGACCTCATGGATCACTAGGCCCCATGGCAGTAGGCAAAAGGAGGAAGAGTGTTCCAACTGTTCGATCTGCAAGAGCACATCAACCAGAGAGGCAAGAGAGGACTGATGAAGCAATCTACGGTCCACCTCGCTACTACTTTGAGCCCTATGCAGGAGCCCTAACCCCAAGACCTCTCCGCGATGCTCACGAGCACATTGATAAGCTTCAGCGATGGAACAAGGCTCAAGATCGCGCTTTCTACAAGCTCACGACAAAGTATAAGGAGCTGAAGAAGACAATGAAGAAGACACTGAAGAAGATGGCTGATGTTCTGGTAAAAGGAGGTGTAGCAGAATGTAGTTCCAGTGACTTTGCAATGGCCAACACATCAGCTCCTCGGCCTCAGCGTGTCAGCCAGAAAGAGCGTGCTAAGCGCAACTTTGTGGCCCTTCCATCAGAATCAGGGAACAAATCTCCATCCTTGACATCCTTCAATGATGATTCTGGTGACAATGTGAGTAGCACACCAGTGGATCATTCCAGTGCACCATACGGCTACTACAATGCAGCCTACAATCCCTATGGTCCCCCTTATGGCTACAGCGCCCCACAGCCAGGCTACTACATCACATACCCTGACCCAGACGAGTCTGACACACCTGGTGGAGACACTCCCTTCAACCCCGACAACTAGCGAGGTACTCCATCCCCTCTCATTGTATATACCGCTTTAATTTCCTGCATTTTATTTCTTTTCTCGGTATCTCTCTCGACTTAACAACACAGAGACTGTGTGAATTAAGTTTGGGGGAGGTGATATATCATGGATTTTACCCGTTTTCAGCCATAATTTATATATGTTTTTGGAAACAAAATGATACTTTTAGTGTCTTTTTAGAGCTTTTACAGATTCAGGTACTCACTGGTATAAAAATGGAGACTTTATGAAAATATGAGCAAAACGATGTTTAAGCTATTGACCGATGCACGTTGAGAGCAATCGACCGATAGATGATTACCCGTATCGATCGATAATGGCATTTTGCATCGATCGATACATAAGTTATCCAAGCGATTAAATGAAGATTAGAAGCCCTAATTGCTTCACAAGATTTTTAATAATTTACACACTAAGTCCCTGGCCGCCTGTTAGGCTATATTAAGAGGGTTTTGTACTNTGCACGTTGAGAGCAATCGACCGATAGATGATTACCCGTATCGATCGATAATGGCATTTTGCATCGATCGATACATAAGTTATCCAAGCGATTAAATGAAGATTAGAAGCCCTAATTGCTTCACAAGATTTTTAATAATTTACACACTAAGTCCCTGGCCGCCTGTTAGGCTATATTAAGAGGGTTTTGTACTAGTTTAGGTAGACAAATTTGGGGACCTTTTAGACCTAATTGGGAGAAGCATCTAGCTACACTTTGAGAAGAGTTTTGATGGAGAGAGAGATCTGAACTGCAACTACAGAGAAGATCTTGAACTCCCTTTTTACTTATTGTTTCTTTTTATTATTATCTTAAAGTATTATTCAGACCATCATGACTTTGTCTCTCATGAATATGTTTGAGTAGTCTTTCTTGTTAGATTTAGGTTTCTCATTAAGGTTGACTCATGCATTGAATTGAACGATTATTAGGTGTTTAAAATATAGTTTTCAATCTAGTTATCAATGAATGCTAAGGTCAAGGATTGATCACCCTTGCCTCTGATTTTAGGATCAATTTGGACAAGCGATAGCTTGGCAAATACCCTAAGTCTAAGTTAATTTAATGAAAACTAGATAATCCATTCAAACACACCTTTACCACTCGCTGGATGCGATATCGATCGACGAGACGATAGTCATGTCGACCGATATAGCGGTATTTACATCGATCGATAGCTTCGACAAAAACATCGATCGATATTCCCTTCAGGTTATCGAACGATTGTCCTAACCCGCAATCCAGAGGAGTTAATTCTTAAATTTCTCAAGAGTTTGAATTTAGAACTATGAATAATAAAAACCCTTTACAATTTGCATGTATGTCATACCTGAGAAAATACCTAAGTTTAACTATTTTCTTCCTTCTTAACAAACCAATCAATCAAGAATTTACTTGCTATCTTTTAAGTTACTATTTAAAATCTTATTGTCTAGCCTTATTTCGAAGACTTAATAATCTGTTCTGTAATTCTTGAGTCCTTGTGGATTAGATCCCTAAGTACTACGATTGAACCTCTTATTTGAGAGAGTAATTCACTCCTTAGGGTTAAACATTTGAGTGATATCAAATTAGGCGCCGTTGCCGGGGACTCTTTCTTATTACCACCAGATTCAGTTTAGAATACAGTCTAGAATTTTTATTTATTGTTTACTTAATTCTTTTTCTTCATTCTCTGATTGACAGGGAATCCAAGATGGAAAAGACAGATTTCGGCCAAGCATCGACCGATGACGTGACGCACACATCGAGCGATGTGTTGACAAAAGAATTGATCGACACAAACCATCCCACATCGATCGATATAACCGAGCCAGAAGCAGGTAAGTCTTTACTTACCGATTTAATTAATGAGGAAGTAGTCCCAAACGAACCAGTAGGTCAGTTATGCAATAAACAAATGAATTTACAGTTAAACAGGGGACTGAAATCCCTGTCAAAAACCATCTATCTTCAACTGAAGATGTAGAAAAATTGCAAGACTACTTAGATCCCATTAAGACCTATTCCAATAGGCCGGCTATCAAGTTACCAGATGATGAAGCAAATAAGTCTACGCTTTCTTTTGACTACATATATCTGGTACGAAAGAACCCCTTCTGCGGTTCTGTCTCAGACCACCCCCATGAGCACATAGATTATCTAGAAGGATTCGCACTTAACGATACTAATCGTTGTAAACTTTTTCCTTTTTCCTTGGGGAGGGAAGCCAGAAATTGGTTAAAACAAATACCAGCAGGATCCTTAACCTGCTGGAAAGATATTCGCACTGCCTTCATTGACGAATTTTTTGATGAGACTCGATATTGGGACGTAAGACATAAACTCTCCACTTTCCTCCAGGGCCCACAAGAATCTTTTAGAAACGCTTGGACTAGGTTTAATAATCATCAGCGAGATTGTACCCACCATGGTTATTCTGAACTAGAGCTCCTTAAATTCTTTTACGGAGGTCTCTAGTTCGATTACCAGATCACGCTAGACAATGCGAGTAATGGAAATTTTAGCTCTAGGACCCCTGCAGAAGCCAATTATTTGATTAGAAACATAGCTATGGTTAAGTCTTATGAAATTAAAGATAGAGAACGAGAATCTAGTTCCAAGAACGAATTTCAAATAAATGAAATTAAGCAATCACTAGATTCCCTTCACTCTCTCATTATAAAAAGAGATTCTGATGTGATCCACGGCTATAAGGATGTCCATTCCATTGAGAAAACCTTTCTTAGACCTGGAATCCCTCAGGAGTATACTTTTAACATAGATAGTTTTACCCAAGGCTACGACACTTCCATTGGATTAAACAAAGGAAGGGTCAAGGCCAGGATGAACCACGTTCCCAAAGAAGGTCAGAAATTAGAGTATACCCTAGATGCCAGGCTAGATAGTGCCTGCGGCAAGATGTCGGAAGAACTTGAAGCTTTGCAATGAAAAATAAGAGACCTTGAAAGTGATATTGCCCATACCGCAGAAAGTATCAAGAGAGAAGCAGGATGTCTGCCCGGGAAGACTGATACACACCCGAGACGTCACGTAAATGCTGTAGTTTTGAGAAGCGGAAAAGAACTAGCTCCGATCATTAGGGAAAACACTCCTTCGGGAGAAAACACCGAGATTTCAAAGACGGGGAAACCCATTCCTAATCCCATTTTACTCTGTGACTCGATGACAAATGGCCCTCAGAACAATAAGAACTCTAAGGAAACTGAGGAGCCAGAGATCATTCTCGATGAGGAGGAAATTGACGATGTCGATCGATTAGATGATACCAATATCGATCGACATACATCCACAAACTCGAAAGAAAGTCCGATACCCACCGGACCGACTGTAGAACGGGTGTACAACACTTTACCTCCTTATCCTCGCAAATCTAATTCCACGCGCAGCAGGGATAAAGAAATCTGTAGAAGGACTTTTGAACGCGTTAAGGTAGAAATGCCACTTATTGACGCTATTCGAATTTCGCCAACCATAAGACAATATGTCAAGGGAATGACAACCAAGAGTTTTTCAACAGAGAAACGCAGTGTCATGATGGTGTCTGCAGAAGCTAGAGCTATAATCCAAACCCCTGAAAAGAGACCCGATCCTGGTAGTTTTGTTCTCAAATGTACAATCCAAGACAAGCTATTTCCAAGACCACTCTGTGATCTGGGCTCTAGCGTAAATTTGATGCCGCATTCCGTTGCCACATTCCTTGGGTATTCTGAATTTACGCCGGCTAACATCCAACTAGTTCTCGCGGATAGATCTGTTAGGATCCCAGAAGGAGTACTCGAGGATGTGCCGGTACAAATCGACGGATGCATTGTTCCAACAGATTTTGTTGTGCTGCATTACAAGAATGAACCAAGAGATCCGATTCTATTAGGCAAACCTTTCCTTGCTACTGCAAACGCTATTATCGATGTCAAAGAAGGACGAATAAGTCTTAACATATGCAACATCCCTATGAGATTTGATATGGAAAAGGTCGTCACATCGCCTTTAATAGATAAGCAATCCTCTTATGTCGATGAGATTGATGAACTAACCCAAGAATCTTTTGAGAAAATGTACTCCGATGATCATTTGGAAGATGTGCTTACATCCTCTCAGAACGAAGTTTTCAGCATAGATAGCAGAGCAGCCGAGTGCGATCGTCTCATAGAAACAAGTCATGGACCCTCAGGTATCGAAACCAAAAGTGCAGATGAATCAGAGATCGATATCGATCGATATCTGAACAACGATATCGATCGACACCCGCCGTCTTTTGGTAATCTCACTAAGGAAAAAGCACCAAAAGTGGAGCTTAAACCATTACATGCTGGGCTTAAGTACGCTTT
This sequence comes from Eruca vesicaria subsp. sativa, assembly GCA_932364175.1. NCBI lineage: Eukaryota > Viridiplantae > Streptophyta > Magnoliopsida > Brassicales > Brassicaceae > Eruca > Eruca vesicaria. Next base: position 20,244 of record CAKOAT010197933.1, read on the forward strand.
CCTCATGGACGATTCCTACCCAGTGATAGTTAACGCAAACCTCACTGACAAGGAGCTTACTCTATTATTGGACAGACTGCGCAAGCATAGAAAAACACTTGGATACTCTTTAGATGACATTCCAGGCAAATCTCCTGACCTTTGTATGCACATGATTCACCTAGAGGACGAATCTAAGTCATCGGTAGAACATCAGAGACGACTAAACCCAAATCTCCATGAAGTCGTAAAGAAGGAGATCATTAAATTGCTGGATGCAGGGATAATTTACACAATCTCGGATAGCAATTGGGTAAGTCCAGTCCACGTAGTACCAAAGAAGGGAGGTATTACAGTCGCTAAAAACGAAAAAGATGAACTAATCCCGACAAGGACTGTGACCGGACACCGGATGTGTATTGATTATAGGAAACTGAACTCCGCTACGCGGAAAGATCATTTTCCTTTACCCTTCATCGATCAAATGCTGGAAAGATTAGCAAATCACCAATATTATTGTTTTCTTGATGGATACTCTGGATTTTTCCAAATCCCGATACATCCTGATGATCAAGAAAAGACAACGTTCACATGCCCCTACGGAACCTTTGCATACCGGAGGATGCCATTTTGTCTGTGCAATGCACCTGCCACTTTCCAACATTGTATGATGTCAATTTTCACGGATATGATCGAAAATTTCATGGAAGTATTCATGGATGATTTTTCAGTTTGTGGATCGAGTTTCGAGAACTGTCTCGACAACCTATGCAAGGTTTTAGAGAGATGTGAAGAAAAGAATCTGGTCCAGAACTGGGAAAAATGTCATTTCATGGTTAATGACGGAATCGTACTCGGACACAAAGTGTCCGCAGCCGGTATTGAAGTAGACAGGGAAAAAATAGAAGTAATGATGAGTCTACCACCACCGAATAACGTAAAGGATATCAGAAGCTTCCTAGGACACGCTGGATTTTATAGGAGATTTATAGAGGACTTTAGCAAGATAGCCAGCCCTCTGACTATTCTCCTTTGTAAGGACACTAAATTTGATTTCACCCCAGATTGCCAGCAAGCATTTGAAAAGATCAAGAAAGCACTGATAATTGCCCCCGTGGTACAAGCACCCGACTGGAATCTTCCATTTGAGATAATGTGCGATGCAAGCGATTTCGCTGTAGGAGCAGTTTTAGGGCAACGAAAAGATAAGAAGCTGCATGCCATCTATTACGCCAGTCGAACTCTTGACGACGCTCAGAGAAACTATGGAACGACCGAAAAGTAACTACTTGCAGTGGTTTACGCTTTCGAAAAATTTCGTAACTATCTAGTGGGCTCAAAAGTCATCATTCACACTGATCATGGAGCCATTAAGTATCTTATGCAAAAGAAAGACGCGAAACCATGACTCATCCGCTGGATACTCCTTCTCCAAGAATTCGATATGGAAATAAAAGATAAGAGGGGAGTAGACAATGGTGTCGCGGATCATCTTTCCCGCATACGAATAGATGAAGAAGTCCCTATTAATGATTTCATACCGACCGAAAACGTGTACTCAACAGATTCATCATTCATCGGTCAGATACAACTCTCCAACGAGTTTGCATCAACCGTTTATACTGGAAGTACCGATTCCGGAGACCTGACATCGATCGATGGACAATCAGAGGAATCGATCGATATAGGTGATACTACGTCGATCGATGGAGACGATGACATTGACTTACGTGACATCACGTTTAAGATCAACATCGATACGACCGTAAATGTAGCATGCCAACCGATCGCTGATAGACATAACATCCCTCCGAATGGAAACATTACGCACGAAACGCACGCTGTCGAAAAGCGATTCGGCGAAAGGCCTTGGTATGCCGACATACTAAACTATCTCGCCGCAGACGTCGAACCTGATGAACTTAAACACTACGACAGGAAAAGGTTCTTCAGAGAAGTAAGGAGGTATCATTGGGACGAACCTTACCTTTACAAACGATGCGCCGACGGAATATTTCGACGATGCATAGCTGAAACAGAAATTCCATACATCATCTACCACTGCCATGGATCCGAATACGCTGGACATTTTGCAACCTTTAAAACGGTTTCAAAAATTCTCCAAGCTGGATTTTGGTGGCCTACGATGTTCCGCGACGTTCACGGAACAAAAATTTATCCTTGAAGTAGAAGTCTTTGATTGCTGGGGTATATACTTCATGGGTCCTTTCCCTACTTCTTACGGAAATCTTTACATTCTAGTCGCTGTCGACTACGTTTCAAAATGGGTTGAGGCGATCGCTTCACCCACTAACGTTGCCTCTGTTATTGTCAAACTTTTCAAGAGCATCATTTTCCCAAGATTTGGAGTCCCTCGGGTAGTTATAAGCGATGGTGGAACTCATTTCATCAACAAAATCTTTGAGAATCTGCTCAAAAAGAACGGAGTTCACCACAGAGTGGCAACACCTTACCATTCGCAAACAAGTGGGCAAGTCAAAGTTTCTAACAGACAGATCAAAGCAATTTTAGAGAAGACTGTAGGAGCCACCAGAAAGGATTGGTCTAGGAAGTTGGATAATGCGCTCTAGGCTTATCGAACAGCTTTTAAAACACTGCTAGGAACAACTCCATTTCACTTACTCTACTGTAAATTTTGCCACTTACCAGTTGAGTTAGAGAATAAAGCAGCCTGGGATACTAAACTACTAAATTTTGACATAAAGACGGCTGCAGAACGGAGACTCATCCAGCTAAATGAAATGGAAGAAATAAGGCATCTGGCGTATGAGAACTCCAAGTTATATAAAGAGAGAACAAAGGCTTATCATGACAAACACATTATTTCGCGGCATTTCACCCCGAATGATCAAGTCCTCTTATATAACTCTCGTTTGAATATATTTCCCGGGAAACTCCGATCTCATTGGTCAGGCCCTTTTACTGTCATAGCGGCCCACTCAAATGGAACCGTTACCCTTGTGAACAATAAAAGGAGTTGAATTCACGGTAAATGGTCAACGAGTCAAACATTATTGGGTCAAGCCTCCAAATTATAAACCTTTCCGGTTAAGTATACCTAATCCCGCCGAAGAAACCGGATCGGTAAATCATGCTCAATAATTTTCAAATAATTTTCAAATAGCGCTGAGTGGGAGGCAAACCACTATTAGAATTTCATTTATCACGCTTTTAGATTCAAAATTTTTAGTTATTGATTATCTTTATTTAGCAAAATAGCAAACATATTAGCACAATTCAAACATATCGATCGATATACGACTATACTATATCGATCGATACGGAAATATCTTGGGCGAACTACCTTAAGTCGATACGAGCCGTTTTTCTCCCCCACATTCGCAAAACACAACCGAAACCCCAAAAGCATTCTTTCTCTCTCGATTCTTCACGGAATTCTCCCGTTTTTTTGCCTCATTTGATTCGAAATCTTCCCTCTATCTCGATTTCACTCTCCAATCCGAAATCCTCTAAGGTATAACCCTTTGATTTTTAGATTTTGATGGAGAACAAAGTTTCACCCAAATTTTGGCTAGAAATCGGTAGATAGGTTTGTTTTTAATCATTTTGAGTTGTTAGAATCGGTAGATTAGAAGTTTTCGAGTATTAGAACTAAGATTTGAACTATAAACTTGCGATTTGGATTGTTGAGATTCTTGCAGGTTTCGCGACTCAATATTGATCGACATCGAGCTTGCTCTGTCGATCGATATGTACATCTTAGCCGGATCCGGAAGAGGATGAAATCGACCATTATCGATCGATATCAATCGACTTGCATCGGTCGATATCGATGATATTAACGGATGGCTGATTTTCGTTTTCTTTCCTACTTTTTGCAGATGACTACTCGAGCTGCACAGAGGGAGAGGAGAACCAAACGGAGGCTCGATAACCTTGGCGCCTCCAGCAGTCATCCTCCACCGTCTTCTTCCTCTTCTGAAAGGGAAGATGAGCGCGACCCTTGGCCACGTCGGGCTGGGGAACGGATTACAACCCACCAGCGTTTCAACAACCCGGAACGCACCGCTAAGAGTCCTGAGTGCCTGTGTCGTCCTGTGAGTAAGGATTGGGACAACTACGACAGCCTGTTCTACAACGCATGGCTTACAGTGGAGATTGCTCGCACACGTTTCATCTATCCCACCACTACCAGACGCCTAGGGATCGACAAGGATCTTGGCGAGATGCTCATCCAGCTTGGGTTCAGGACCATTGGCTCCCAAGCCTATGACCTCCATCCTGAGCTCGTCCGGCAGTTCATGGCCACGGTTCGGTTTGAGTATGGGAACCAGCCATCGAGTGTTGCTTGTGATGGTGTTCTGTCTTTCTTCGCTAGGGGTGTCCGATACTACGTCACTGTCCCCGAGCTCTGTACGATCTATGGCTTTGGGAACGAGACTGCCACCTCCAGCACCATCTCAGCCTTCCCAGAGGTTAAGAAGTTCTGGCAGATCTTTGGCACAGGTCCCTGGAGTTCAGCCTCGGTGGTTCAGACCGACATCCGCCACCCGACCCTCCGGTACTTCATGAGGATCCTTGCCGCCACTCTGCTATGCAAGATGGAGCCCAACAAGGTGCGGATCTACAAGCTTACACTGCTGTACCATGCGCTTGACGAACTGGTCGATTTGACATTCTTAGACCCGGAGCGCCACATGGGTACGCCCAACTTGGGTGCTCTCTTCGCTGAGCATCTAGTCATCTTGAAGACTAAGCCTTTCTCGGGTGGTAAGGGGAGGAAGAAGGAGACGGTAGGGAGTCTGCTGACACCGATCTTCCAGCACTGTGGGATCCGTTTTGACGAGGATGACGTGGACACTTCCCGGCACTACTTGGATGCAGAGCATCTGCGTAATAGCCAGTGGATGGACATGGAGTTCCTATGGGATTTCAGGACTTCAGCTGGTGCACACCGCTTCCGCCTCCCTCATCCAGAGACGGCTCTCTTTGCGGGTAACCTCGACAGGCTCCGTTTCCAGCCAGACCCGGCTTTAGTGCTCGCTCCAGCCCCGCAGCGTCGTGACATAGGAGTCCGCAGTGCCATCACCTCCCGCGCTTCATCATCAGCTTCTCTGCCCCCGTTCCCAGATCTCTCAGGGATGGAGACATGAGAGGAGCAGGTCTACATAAGAGGAGTGTTGGATCCTCTTCGTGCCATCTGGTTCCGCGTCTCAAGATGCCACTGTTCGAGCCGAGCTAGCACCTCAGCTTTTGACCCATCCCCAGCAGCTTCTGCCCCGCAGCATGATCAGAGTGACGAGAGTGGTGGGGAGGAAGATGACGACGACGACGACGACGAGGGCAGTGAGGGCTGATTCATTCGCCCATATTTCTATCTTTTTATCTCAAGCTACTATGTTTTCACTTTTATTTTCAGACTTGTAGGATTTTTATTCGTACCTTTTATTTTCTGACTATGCCCGCTACTATTTTATTATCTAACTATTTGTGTGTTTTGAGAATGTCTAACAGAACTAACATAAACTACATAACTCTTGGATGTTGAGTTCGATGATTGACAGCACAAATAGGTGACGGCACCTTATCGATCGATATACATCACCTTGTATTGATCGATATGTCGAGGTTGAGGTACGATTGTTCCTACTAACATGAACGTATTTGCTACATTATATTTAATTTCCTCTTAGACTAATAACACTGGGGACAGTGTTGTTTAAGTCTGGGGGGTATCTACTAACATTTTCATTTTTATTTTTATTCTTATTTTTATTTTTATTCTTATTTTTATTTTTATTCTTATTTTCATTTTCATTTTCTAAAAAAAGAAAAAAAGAAAAAAATGTGTTTTACTAAGAAGGAAGTAATGATTATATTCAGACTTGTTACCTAACCACTTCTTCGCACCACTCTTAGATTTGTCAGTTATAGAAAGTACTATAGATGCTAAAGTGGATCACCGATCACCTATGTCAACACTTTCATGAATGTCTGGAAGAACCAAAGCTGATTTCCAACCTAACCTGACATCTATTGCTTGTATTGGGGCTTGGTATACAAGGGATCGGAATCCTCTTGCAAGTCTGGAAGGTAAAAGTCTCAAATATTTTGGTTTCCTTCTCTCCTTCCTTTGGCATCCACAGAATATAAAAGATTGAAATGATTTCCTGGGAGGCAGAGGGAGAGGTACATTACCCATGACCCCACTATTCTAAATCAAAGGAATGATCACACATTGTGGAAGCAAGGGAGAGGTAAATTACCTATGACCCCACTGTTCGCCTACACTTTGTCAAAAGAACTACAAAAAGTAGAAAGATCAATAAGATGAACATTAGTTGTTCATTGGGATTGATACATATAAAAAAAAAAAAGAAGAAGAAAGAATTGGGATTCAGAGAAGGGAGATAAAAGAGAGAAAGGGAACCAATATGAGAATGCCTGAAACTTGTTTGAGTCGAATCCAAGTGTTCCTTGATCGATACTCCCAAGGTAAAGCCTACACCTTTATTTTTATGCATAAATGAAAGCAGTAGAAGGGATAGACATACAAGGAATGTTTAAGTTGATTGGCTAGATGTATTTGGTTGCTAAGCTAGGATATTGTGTAATGTATTTCTGGAAATTGATAGATGTCTGATGTGGCTTGCAATAAGTAGAGAGGTGATGGTCCTAAGTCTAGAATTGTAAGAGCTTCCGCTTTTCAAACCTTTTCTAGACCAATGTTATATTATTTGCTTGAGGACAAGCAAAAGGATAAGTCTGGGGGAGTTGATATATCATGGATTTTACCCGTTTTAAGCCATGATTTATATATGTTTTTGGAAACAAAAGGATACTTTTAGTGTCGTTTTAGAGCTTTTACAGATTCAGGTACTCACTTGTACATGCATTTTGGAGCTAAAATGGAGACTTTATTAAGATATGAGCAAAACGATGTTTAAGCTATCGACCGATGCACGTTGAGAGCAATCGACCGATAGATGATTACCCGTATCGATCGATAATGGCATTTTGCATCGATCGATACATAAGTTATCCAAGCGATTAAATGAAGATTAGAAGCCCTAATTGCTTCACAAGATTTTTAATAATTTACACACTAAGTCCCTGGCCGCCTGTTAGGCTATATTAAGAGGGTTTTGTACTNTGCACGTTGAGAGCAATCGACCGATAGATGATTACCCGTATCGATCGATAATGGCATTTTGCATCGATCGATACATAAGTTATCCAAGCGATTAAATGAAGATTAGAAGCCCTAATTGCTTCACAAGATTTTTAATAATTTACACACTAAGTCCCTGGCCGCCTGTTAGGCTATATTAAGAGGGTTTTGTACTAGTTTACGTAGACAACTTTAGGGAACTTTTAGACCTAATTGGGAGAAGCATCTAGCTACACTTTGAGAAGAGTTTTGATGGAGAGAGAGATCTGAACTGCAACTACAGAGAAGATCTTGAACTCCCTTTTTACTTATTGTTTCTTTTTATTATTATCTTAAAGTATTATTCAAACCATCATGACTTTTTCTCTCATGAATATGTTTGAGTAGTCTTTCTTGTTAGATTTAGGTTTCTCATTAAGGTTGACTCATGCATTGAATTGAACGATTATTTGGGTGTTTAAAATATAGTTCTTAATCTAGTTATCAATGAATGCTAAGGTCAAGGATTGATCACCCTTTCCTCTAATTTTAGGATCAATTTCGACAAGCGATAGCTTGGCAAATACCCTAAGTCTAAGTTAATTTAATGAAAACTAGATAATCCATTCAAACACACCTTTACCACTCGCTGGATGCGATATCGATCGACGAGACGATAGTCGTGTCGACCGATATAGCGGCATTTACATCGATCGATAGCTTCGACAGAAACATCGATAAATATTCCCTTTAGGTTATCGGACGATAGTCCTAACCCGAAATCCAGAGGAGTTAATTCTTAATTTCCTCAAGAGTTTGAATCTAGAACTATGAATAATAAAAACCCTTTACAATTTGCATGTATGTCATACCTGAGAAAATACCTAAGTTTAACTATTTTCTTCCTTTTGAGACAACACATTTAATTTGCATGAGTGAGGCCTTCTTTTGATAGCTTGTCATGTGCAAAATGTTGAGAGTATTAGAGGTGACATAGGATTGTTCTCATCTCTTGCTAGCATAGGAACTTCTTTTGAGCTAGCATCTAGGATGGTGAGTGGGGTTTATGTGTTTCAAAGCTGATATCTTGGGTTGTGAATGAAAGATTGTGAGAAAGTTGAACCAAAGTGTACCTTAAGAAAAGAAAGAAAGCCACTAGGAACCGAACCAAATGAAGAAGAGCTCTAGATTATGTATTAAAGAACCCTTCCCATATATAAAAAAAAAAGAGAAACAAAGAAATAAGTTTGGGGGAGGAGATTTATAAAGAAGAAGAGTTAGAGCTACAAAGTAGAAAACTTATGACAAGTCCCTAGTTGGTTGTGCTAAAATAAATAAAAAAAAGAGAGAAGAGAAGTGCTTGTTCATTGGGAGAGTGATGTGAGCAGCGACTATTTTAGGTATGAGATGAAGAAAAAGAGGGTTAGAAATTGTGATCACTTAGGAACGGGTAGAATGATGGGAATAAGACTATGTATGCATTAGTTGCCTCTAGTCTTAGATAAATTTTGCATATTGATCAAGCTCCTTGTTCTTGCATGATAGTCACTAAAAAAAAATGCATCTGAACCCTCCTTTTCTTTCTCATTAGACCTGTTGCTTGCCTAGCCAAATGATTGAGATCATGTGCCCATTTGTGAGACTTCACTTTGTGTGTGTGTGTGTGAACTAATGTGAGGGCTGGTTTAAAGACTTGTAAATTGAAGAGTATTGCATCTTGCTTAAAGGCATAAGAGTGTGTTGATAGGCCTAGAGAAGCTAGAGTGTGGTAAGAGAGTGTGTTCATCTATTTGGAACGTCTCTTTAGGATGATAAGTTGAGTTCTTAGATGTGTTTCTGTTGGTTATGAGTTCCCACCTTCAAACCTCTCTTTCCATAAGTCCTTGAAAGATCACTTGAGGACAAGTAAATGACAAGTTTGGGGGAGTTGATATACTGCATATTTACTTAGTTTTAACCTTGCATTCTTGTTCATGTTAAGCATATAGATTAGATTTAGGCACTTTTAGGTTGCATATTGCATTCATTTGTCTTTATCAGGTCATGGAACATGCTATGGAGTTCCCGGAGGTGTTTGGGATCGATTATGTGCCAATAGAAGGTGCAAAGGTGTCATTTGGCGAGCCGGAGTAACCACAGCGGAGTCAAGAGGTCGCTGCAAGCAACACCAGCCGGAGCGGGGTCGTGCAGCGGAGTCAGGGGGTCGCTCCCAGACTACAGCGGACCGAGGCAGCGGGTACTAGGGCCGCTCACCTTTTGAAGAAGAAAAAGAGCACTCACAGCGGGGTGCCGCAGCGGGGGCATGACCCCGCTGTGAGCTCTGGAGCGGGGTCCTGGCAGCGGTGTAGTGACCCCGCTGCGCGTCTTTTGTGCGACGAAAAACATCAGTTTAAAGGACCTTTTTGCAATTTTATTTTTTATGTTTTGAGTTGGAAAAACCTAAGTTTAAGTTAAGTTGTAAGCCACCATTGGAGATTATCTTTGTTCTTGAAGAAAATACTTGAAAACCTATTAGAAAGTTCATCTTTTAAGATCATTGGTTTCATTATTCATTGTTTTTACTTATTTATTTCATCATCTACATGATTAAACTTGAATCTAAAATGGGTTTAAGAGTAATCATGATGTGTAGTGAGTAAATCACCCTTGAATCCATGGGTTAGAGAGACTAAGGATGATTAGTCTAGAACTAGGGTGTTTAGTTTAGATTTCTCATATTCCTTGCTTGTAGAGTGATCCTAATGCTTCTCTTGAGTTGGCCACTCAAAAGTTGATCTCTAGACATTTCCCACTCACAAAGTGTTCGATGAAATGTCTGAGTCAGCTCTCCTAAACTTTAACATCCTTTACCAAGGATACTTGTTGTTAAAGGTGTTAAGATGGCTAATAGACTTATTCCTGATGATTGCTTTCATGATATTCAACCAAAGAAATTTGATATTTGAATTGTGTTAGCAAATGAACATTCATCTAGACATAGAGCTTGTTTAGAATTGGGTCTAAGCCTAAGGTAGATAGTTTAATTGATCACTTGCCACTCTTAGTTCGAAAACTAATCATCCAAGGTCAAATTCCCTGTACCCATGGATTCTCCCGTCTCTTAATTGTTAAAGTTTATTCAGTCATCGCATTTTGTACTGCATTTCAATATTAGTTGTAATTCAAAACCAATCAACCACATGATCGCACTTTGATTAAGCTAGTACTTGCATTCTCGGTGCTTTTACATCTCTCAGAACTGGTTCGAAAATCTTTTATACTACATCATTTGATTTAGGAGCCTTGAAAACTTCTAACATCACCATCCCTGAACTCTTTTGTCCATGTTTTCCTTTAGGTAACTCAGTAGTGAAACCCTTGAGCCCCCAAACTCTTCTGGAACTCCGAGATAGAACCCTTCTCCTCCTGTCTGCGCGATCCCAAGCTTCTCCATGATCTCTTCTCTTCTCTGCTGTGGGATGTGCTTTCCGAAGTATATACTAGACTTCTGGTAGTTGATTCTCTGCCTCGAAGCAATACTGTAATTTCGAAGAATCTGAGTCAGTACCTCTAGCTCCTCATCCATTCCTTTACAATAGAGCATGCTGTCATCCGCAAATAGAAGATGGGACACAGCGGGTGCTCTTCTTGCCACTCCCAGCCCAGATATCTGCCCCAATCTCTCTGCTTTCTTCAACGTTTGAACCAACATCTCCGTGCATAGTACAAAGAGATAGGGTGATAGGGGATCACCTTGGCGGAGCCCTCGTGATCGAACGATATCGCCATAAGGATTTCCATTTATCAATACTTGGTAACGAACCGATGAGACACAGCTCATAATGAGTTTAATCCAATGCTCACTGAACCCAAGCACCCTCATGGTTCTGCTCAGAAATGACCACTCCAATCTATCGTAGGCCTTAGATATGTCGGTTTTGATGGCTATGGCTTCGTAAGAGAACTTATTATCCGAACTCAGCGCATGAAGAAGCTCATGGGCAACAAGTATATTGTCGGATATGAGCCTTCCATCCACGAAGGCGGCTTGAGTTTCTGAGATAAGCGATGAAAGGACCTTCTTTAGTCTTCCAGCTAGCAGCTTAGCAATCAATTTATAAGCTACGTTGCATAGGCTGATTGGTCTGTATTCACTCATCCTTCTTGCTGCTAGATTCTTCGGGATTAGGCAAATATTTGTGCGATTTAACCCTTCTTCCATCTCCCCTGACTGGGAAAAATTCTGGACCATCGTCATGACTTCATCTTCACAAGTTTCCCAGAACTGCTGGAAAAAAAACCCATTCATACCATCAGGACCCGGGCACGAATGAGGATTGATATCGAACACAGCTCTTCTCACTTCTTCACGTGTAACTTGAAGTAGCAGCGACTCATTTTGTGATGTGGACAGAACCAGAGCTATGTCATTCCATATAGGGAGTTCTGCCCCCACATCCTCCGTAGAGAAGAGCAATTTAAAGTAGTCCTCAGCTACACGTCCCAGATCAGCATCCGCATGCCATTCTCTATCGCTCTCATCCAACATACTTTTAATTCTGTTTTGAGCTCTTCTATTCTTCGTTACCGAATGGAAGTACTTTTTGTTTCGATCACCCGCTCTCAGCCAGTTCATTCTACTCTTTTGCCACAAGAACAGTTCCTCATTATAGTACTCATCGTTTAACTCCTTTCTCAGATTATCCAGTCTTCTAGCTTGAACTGTTCTTGCCTTGAAGCCTCATAAATCTTGTGGTGTAGCTCTTGAATTCTTATGGCGGAGCTCGGTTTGGCTACTCTTTTCCACATAAAAATCGCTTTCCTGCAATTGGAAACTCTCCCCATAAGAGTAACTTGAGCACTGCCACTCCGACTCCAACTGTTAGTCACCACATCCACAAATCCCTCTCTCTTCACCCACCTCTGGTCATATTTGAAAGTCCCTCTTTTCTTCCACTGCAAGCCATCCAGAGATGTGATTATATGACTATGATCAGAGCACATTATTTTCAAGTAAAATACAGTAGCCTGTGGAAAGCATTCAATCCATTCTTGGTTTGCCACTGATCTGTCTAGTCGGCATTGCACCAATCCATTCATTCTTCTTCCCGCCCACGAAAGGAAATCTCCTTGATGCTTGATATCCCACAAACCCCAGTTGCTGAGGAGCTGGCGGAATTCCAGACCATCTTTGTCATCCCTTAATACACCACCCAGCTTCTCATATTGATCTACCATCTCATTAAAATCTCCAGTTAAGAGCCACGGTCATGTTCTGTTTGCTCCAATCCTTTAGATTCTCTCCCATACTTCACTTCTTTTGCTCTTCACTAGCTCCCCATATACACAAGTAAGGTGAAAATATTGATCTTGCCACTTCACCTTCGTATCTATGATTCTTTTATTTGCTTGCAGGATCTCTACATCACAAGTCTTTCCAAAGCACTGCTAAGCCACTGCTCTTCCCCCTAGCATCTACCGTCCTCAAAAACTTGAAACCCAGCTTCTCCACGATAGATTCTAGGTACCATCTGCAACTTTTGGTCTCACTGAGGAATATTATCTCAGGAGAATACTGACCATGTATCTCCTGTAGTTGTCGAACTGTGAGGGTATTCCCCAACCCCTGACAGTTCCAACTCAATATCCTCATATTGATTTCGAAGGGTTGGTATTAACCATCAACCCTTCTTTCATTTTGTTTCCACTTGCCAATGCTATCCTACGGACAGAATGGTCTGGGACAGAAGCTGCTACAAGAGCAGAATGAATAGGAGTAATACAATCTCCATGGACAGTCGAGGGACTCACTCTCTTTCCCTTCCTTGCTGAATCAGAACTGGCCTCACCAAGGCGATGAAAGACAGATGCAGGAGCAGGAGTCTTCTCATTAGAACTTCTCCTCATCTTTTTTGGATTCCGCTCATCACTGCTACTCAGTCTTATTCTCTTAACCGAGAAAGAACCTTCAGCATGTCTCTTCTCTCTTGTGCCTCTTCAGGGGTTCCTCCTAGTCTTTCAAAAACCGAGGGAGGGCTTCTGCTTCCTTTACTAGACTGTCCTTCTTGTTTTTCTCCAGATCTAGCCTCTCTCAGTTTATCCCGCAGGTCCTCGAGGGTCACCTCTGTTTCCTTCACGTCTTCCAATCCACTTAGACGTTTGAAGACGGACTTTGATCCCTGACCGGACCTTGCAGAACCTCTACCGCCAGAGCTTCCATAGGTACCTCTTGAGCCAGTTTGATCTCCAGAACCTTTCGAGAGGGCCGTGGACTCTTGTGAGCTCCTTGATTGACCGCTGCCGCCTCTCGATCCTTTCTGTTTCCACACTAGCTGGGGAGCTTCCGCTACATTTTTTCCTTTCCTCGACTCCCCTTTGGTAGCTCTAGACTTCTGGTGCGTCTTCCTACTAGCGCCACTTGCACCTTGATCACTTCTACTTGGGGTGGGATCTTTAATTTCCACTCCTCTATTTGCTCTTCTTACTGACGCTTCATTCCCAACGGTCTCTTTAATTACCCTCTTTCTACCCGGTTGGTCATCGGTGGCACTTCTTCTCCTCTCCTCCTCCAAGCGTTGGGGCTCTTGGACTTGGAGCGTGCATCTTGTCTGGTCATGTGTGAGTCTTTTGCACAGATAGCACACCTTGAGCAATTTCTCATACTCAAGCTCTGTTGGGATCTTGTCCCCTGATTTGAATCTTGCCGTCCTCCGAAACTGGATTGGCTCCTTTGTACTGATCCAGACTAGAGCTCGGACATACTCCAGTGAGGAAGAGTTCTTAGCATGAAGCTCCACCCTCTCCACTCTACCTAAAGGGCCCAGCAAGCCTTCCACCATTTCCTTCTTCAAGAGGTGTATTGGGAGACCTCTTATCCTTTTCTAGAACGGTATCCTTTTGAGGAACTCTGCTCCTGGATTTGGGGACCATCTATCCAAGGACACCATCCACCCATTGACGAACCAAGGTCCTTTTGACAGCACATGTTAGAGATCCCCTTCGGATTCGAAAATGAACTGGGCTCTATCCTCTCCTACTCCTCTACCTTTGACTCTTTCCTCCATCCCCCAGATGGGTGGTAGCGCCTTGACTAGCCCTCCTACTTTATGGACGTAGGGGTTGTGACACCTCACAATCACACTCATAGTGTTCTCTTCTATGAAGTCATCAATCTCCAGGTCCGGCATATCTACCATCTCCCCTTCATCCAGCAGCTCGAGCTCTTTTAGTTCGTCCATTAAAGACGCTTCTTTCTTCTTGCGGGACCTAATCATCTTCCACAAAAAGCTTCCTTCTTTAGCGGTTTTAAGTTAGAAAACACCGTACTTGAGGTCACACATATCTAATGAGCTTCAGATCCAAAAGGATCTGGAACTATCGACACTTTGGGTCTCCTTTTCCTTGAAATCTTGTGAATAGCAGAAATGCGGGAGCAGCAGATCTGAGAATCGATGTGCTGAGTGAAAGGCTTTGGCTTCTAGAGTTCGCAGATGCAGCGGTCGTACCTCGAAACCCTAGTCGCCATCTAGTGGGTGTTTCTGTAAAACTACCCTTTTTTGTTTTTTTTTTAGATTTAGTTTTTAAAAGTGGTTTGTATGTAAACCATTTTAATTTGTAAACCGAAAAAATCTGTCATCTGGTTTAATCAATAAACCAAATCAGTTGTAAACCGGATTTCTAATCGAAATCATTGATAAACCGCTTTAATCTATATATCTAAATAAGTTGTAAACCAAATTTAATTATAGACCAGATTAAATCTCAAAATTAATAATAATAATAATAATAATAATCAATTTTATTTTTAGACCAAAAATGATATAAGTAAAATCAGTTCTTAACTATTTTTAATAAAAAATTTATACCAATTTTTCAATATTATTAATAAATATTTACATAATTTAAAAACTAATTAATAACACGTAACGATTGCTATCGGGTTTTTCTTTATTATTAAGTTATAATAACATTTGTACAACGTTATTATAAGTATTAACAATTGCGTATAAAAACACGCTATTGTTGTACGCTTAATTATAGCACAAAAGAAACCCGCTATTAAAAGGGCCAGACCTATTATAACGGGTGATGTCAGAGCGGACAAGGAAGCGCTATTATAAATTAACAATAGGGTTTTCCGTCTGGTATTACTACCCACATTTCCTGTAGTGGCATACTTTTAATACCTAAGATAATACCTAAGTCTAGCTAATTTCCAAACTGAAAACTACTTCAAATCAAGCTACCGAGCAACTACCTTGTTCGGCTCATTGTTTTACTGTTTTAAACCATTTAAACCAATTTCTAGTCTAGCTTTATTTTAGATACTATAATCTATTGTATAATCCTAGAGTCTATGTGGATTTGATCCCTAAATACTACACTGAACCTCTTATTTGAGAGAGTAATTCACTCCTTAGGATAATTTGAGTGATATCAGATTTGGCGCTGTTGCCAGGGACTCTTTCTTATTACCATTAGATTTAGGTTAGAATTTAGTTTAGACGTTATAATTAAAATTTGCTAAGTTTTCTTTCTTTCCCTTACACACGTACTGAAGAATGGAGAACATGGATTTCGGCCGACCATCGATCGACGCGGAAACATCGGAATCGAGCGACGCATCGTTGAAAAAATTGATCGACACGGAGCCTCGAACATCGATCGACACCGTCCCACCGGAAGCGGTAAGTGTTTCCTTACCAAACTTGTTAGTGAGAAAGTAGTCCAAACTGAACTAATACTTTTCCCTTGTTTCCTCTGTGATCTTGGCTCAAGCATAAATACCAGAGGGAATACTTGAGGATGTACCCGTTAAGATCAACGACTGTTTCATACCGACGGATTTCGTTGTGCTTAAATACAAACAAGAGCAAAAAGACCCCCTCATACTAGGTAGACCTTTCCTCGGCACTTCTGGAGCTGTCATCAACGTTAACGAAGGGCGAGTATGCATAAACATCGAAAATATACCAGTGACTTTCAATATGGAAGAAATGATCAAACGCCCTTTAACAGATAACCAAGCCTTCTATGTGGAAGACATCCCTAAATTACCCGATGAGTCCTTCGCGGGAATGTGTTTGGATGATCCAGTGGGAAATGCGTCTACCTGCACAAAAAAAGAATCATTTGGTTTAGATAGTAGAGAAGACGACTGCGCACATTTAATGGATGCTAGTACTCAAATTGTAATTAACGAAGGAGGCAATCCAGACTTCAATATTGATCGATGCAAGAAAGCTCTGATAAACAACCTCCCTTGTCAGCCAGTTGGAGCGAAGATAAAGCACCAAAAGTCAAGATTAAACCACTGCCTGCCAGGCTTAAGTATGCCTTCCTTTACAACAATTCCTACCCTGTTATTTTCAATCTCAATCAAATAATGGAGAACTTGTACTTTTTCTAAAAAAATTACACAAGTACATGAAAGCTATCGGGTATTCCCTTGATGATGTTCCTGCCATCTCCCCTAACCTTTTGCATGCACCGTATCCATTTGGAGGATGATTCTAAATCATCCATGGAACAGCAAAGGAGGTTTAACCCAAATCTGAAGGAAGTAGTGAAGAAACAAATTATTAAGCTTTTAGATTCTGGAGTTATCTATCCTATTTCAGATAGTAAATGGGTGAGTCCCATACATGTTGTACCTAAGAAGGGAGGTATTACTGTAGCAAAGAAAGACAAGGACGAAGTAATTCCTATGAGGACAGTCACTGGACATCGGATGTGTATTGACTATAGGAAGGTAAACTCCACCACTAGGAAATATCATTTTCCCTTGCCTTTCATCGATCAAATGTTGGAAAGATTAGAAAATCACCAATATTACTGTTTTCTTGACGGATATTCTGGATTTTTATAAATCTCTATACATCCCGACGATCATGAAAAGACCACCTTTACATGCCCCTTTGGAACATTCGGTTATCGCATAATGCCATTTGGTCTCTGTAACGCTCCTGCTACTTTCAAACGATGCATGATGTCTATCTTTACGGATATGATCGAAGACTCTATGGAAGTCTTTATGGATGACTTTTCAGTCAACGGATCAAATTTTAAAGCTGCCTTGACAGTTTATGCTAAGTATTGGCATGATGTGAAGAGAAGAATCTTGTGCTAAACTGGGAAAAATGTCATTTCATGGTTAACGATGGCATTTTCCTAGGTCACAAAGTTTCTAACGCCGGTATAGAGGTGGACCGAGCTAAGATCAAATTAATGACCGGATTACCAGCACCTACAAACGTAAAGAAAGTTAGAAGCTTTCTCGGACTCCCTTGATTCTATAAGAGGTTTATCAAATATTTTAGCAAAATTGCTAGACCTCGTACTGCCCTCCTATGCAAGGAAGTCAAATTTGACTTTACGCCCGAATGCATGAAAGCTTTCGAAGAAATAAAGAAACTCTTATTTTTGAAATAATATGTGATGCGAGCGATTTCGATGTAGGAGCAGTTTTAGGACATAGGAAAGATAAAAAGCTGCATGTCATATACTACGCCAGTCGAACTCTTGACGAAGAATAAATGAATTATGCAACAACAGAGAAAGAACTACTTGCTGTAGTTTATGCATTTGAAAAATTCCAGCAGTATTTGGTTGGTTTGAGAGTAATTATACACACTGGCCATGCTGCTATAAAATATTTGATGCAATGGAAAGACGCCAAACCATGTCTAATACGATGAATCTTACTCCTCCAAGAATTTGACACAGAAATTAAAGATAAACAAGGAGTTGACGATGGAGTAGCAGACCATCTTTCTCGGATAAGAGTAGAGGACGACGTCCATATCAATGATTTCTTCCCAACAGAGAATGTTGCACAAATAGACCATTGTTTGTCGGTCAGATATCCCTTGTATCCAAAACAAGATCGATCGATGCAAATGATGCCTATCGAACGACGTCAATGAAGATTTGTCGATCGCTACTATTGATTTCATGACGACCGAAATCACTATTAACCAATATCACGACACTTCTTTTATAAATATCGCTGTCGATATTAAGGTTAACATTGCTTACAGCACGGTAAACCCAAACCTGAACCCCTATGATGAAAGTTTGAATCAAGAAGTGCACGCGATCGCAAGAAACTCTAAGGATAGAACTTGGTACGCTGCTATAAAATCTATTTAGCTGCTGATGTCGAGACTGGAGAACTTAAAGGTTATATGAGGAAGGAATTATAAAGAGAAGTTAGGAGGTATCATTTGGATGAACCCTACCTCTACAAGCATTGTTCTGATGGGATATACAGACGCTGCGTATCCGAAGCTGAAATCCCTGATATAATATTCCAATGTCATGGATCTAACTATGCTGGAAACTTTGCCACCTTTAAGACGGTTTCAAAAATCCTCCAGGCAGGATTTTGGTGGCCGACGATGTTTCGTGATGTCCACGCGCATATAATACAATGCGACAGATGCCAAAGGCGAGGAAAAATCAGCAAAAGACATGAAATGGAACATAAGTTCATTCTAGAAGTGGAAGTATTTGATTGCTAGGGGATAGACTTTTAGGGATCCTTCCCATCCTCGTACGAAAATAGGTATATACTAGTCGCTGTAGACTACGTATCTAAATGGATTGAAGCAGTAGCCTCTCTGACCAATGACGCATCTGTGGTTGTGAAGCTTTTTAAGAGCATTATTTTTTCTTGGTTTGGAGTTCCTAGAGTAGTAATAAGCGACGGTGTAGCTCACTCTATCAGTGTAACTAACTTTATCAATAAGATATTTGAGGGATTGCTTAAAAAAAACGGTGTTCACCATAGAGTTGCCACACCCTACCACCCACAAACAAGTGGACATGTAGAAGTTTCGAACATGCAGATTAAGAAAATCTTAGAAAAAACGGTAGGGATCTCTAGGAAGGATTGGTCTCGCAAACTGGATAATGCACTATGGGCATACCGAACTGCATTCAAAACACTGCTGGGAACAACGCCTTTCCATATACTCTGGAAAATCATGTCATCTACCAGTTGAACTAGAGAAAAAAAAAGCCTGGGCTATTAAGTTATTGAATTTCAAGCCAGCTGCTGAGAAGAGACTTATTCAGCTTAATGAACTGGATGAGATCAGTCATTTAGCTTATGAGAATTCGAAACTATACAAAGAAAAGGCAAAAGCCTATCATGATAAGGAAAACCTATCCCGACACTTTAAACCGAATGACCAAGTGCTTTGTATAATTCTCGGCTAACCATGTTTCCCGAAAAGCTCCGATCCCGTTGGTCAGACCCATTTACGATTATGGAAGTCAAGCCTTCCAGAGCCCTCACACTGATAAATGAAAGAGGAGAATAATTTACATGGATTGCCAACGAGTTAAGTATTACTGGGCTAAACCGCCTAATACCAAACTTTTAAGGCTCAGTAATCCAATTACGGAATAATCAGTTCCGTCAGTCAAGCTAAAAGACTAAAAATAAGCGCTGAATGGGAGGAAAACCATTTTAACTTTCAATTTGCAAAATTTTAACTTTTCAATTTTTCAATTTTAAACCTAAAAAAATAAAAATAAAACATGGGTGTTGGACTACAATTGATCGAAACAATAGTTACAGTATCGATCGATGCGGAGTCGTTGAGGTCGAACCTCATTTAACTCTACATCCACCTTTTTCTCATAATTCTAAAAATCCTACCGAAAACAAAACTTCTAAATTCTCTCTCATTTTTTCACGAAATTCTTTTGTTTCTCGCCTCAATTGACTTGTTTTTCGATTCTTTCTTTTTTAACTAACTCTTTCAACCGATCTACAAGGTATACAATCAAAATTCTCTATTTTGGGGTATTCTAGGGTTGAGCTTTAGAATGAACTAAAACGCTTGATTAGACACGATTTTGAGATGTTTTTGGTTGTTGGAATGACCAAATAGGGTTTAAGAATAGACTTGTGCTCTATATAAGTCTTGACATCGCGCTTTTAGTTATTATTTTTTTTGCAGGTTTCGTGACCCGAAGTCGATCGACATGGTATAATTCGTGTCGATCGATGACATGCTTTTTACTTCGATCGTTATCGGATATTGGATATCGATTGATGGCATGTTCTATACATCGATCGATATCGGTAGTAGCTACCTTGTGTACTAACTCCGTTTCTACTTTTGTGTATGTTTGCAGATGATACCATTCAACAAAAAGAGAACAAAGAAACGCCTCGACCGAGCAGGCACATCGAGAAGCAGACCATCTGAGGCTCCATCTCCGCAAGATGATGATCGCTTTCCATGGCCCCACGACAATAAGAACCTTATCGCCACATTTGAGACATTCGACAACCCTTAAGAGGCGGTCATAGACCACGCGCGCACCCACGGCAGCCTCTCAGACACATGGGACGATTACGATATCATGATCAATAATGCATGGCTGGACGTATCGATATAGCCACACAGTTCATCGATCAGGCTACTATCCAGAGGCTCGGTCTCGAGTCGGACTTTACGGACATGACCCAGAAGATGTACTTTGCCACCATGGCAACACGTTCGTACGACCTCTACGTCTTGCTCGTCCGCCAGTTCATGGCTACCGCTCAGCTCACCTACACCAACCTGAGGTCTAAGGTTGCAGGTGACGGAAACTTGTCTATCTTTGCCCGGGGCAAGAGATACCGCATATCCATCACCGAGCTCTGTGACATCTACTGTTTCCAGAGCCCTACAGCCACTCGCAGCACAGTTCCTCCTTTCCCTAGACTACGTGAGTTCTGGGGACTCACTGGTACCAGTATCTGTAACTCAGGCAAAGCCACTATGACGGATATCTGTCACCCCACTCTGCACTGCTTCTAGATGGCCAATGCCAACACCTTGTCGTGCAAGATGGAGCCCAACAAGGTGCGGATGCAGGATCTCACACTCCTCTTCTGCGCTTTAGATGTGTTGGGGTCAAAATCGGTACGACGGAATCAATAGCCAAAACTCCCCGCAAAAATGCAAAAGGAATATTTCTATAAAACCCAAGAAGTCTTTTTATAAAACTCGAAGTCATTTATAAAACTCGCAGAACGTTTTATAAAACTCGAGAAGTCGTTTTATAAAACTCGAAGAATCGTTTTATAAAACTCGAGAATCATTTTATAAAACTCGAGAAGCCGCTATATAAAACTCAAAGATTGTTTTATAAAACTAGAGAAGCCGTTTTATAAAACTCAAAGATCGTTTTATAAAACTCGAAGATAGTTTTATAAAACTCGAGAATCGTTTTATAAAACTCGAGAAGCCGTTTTATAAAACTCAAAGATTGTTTTATAAAACTCGAGAAGCCGTTTTATAAAACTCAAAGATTGTTTTATAAAACTCGAAGATCGTTTTATAAAACTCGAGAAGCCGTTTTCTAAAATTCGAAGATCGTTTTATAAAACTCGAGAAGCCGTTTTATACAACTCGAAGAATCGTTTTATGAAAGTCGAAGATCGTTTTATAAAACTCGAAGATCGTTTTATAAAACTCGAAGATCGTTTTATAAAACTCAAAGATCGTTTTATAAAACTCGAAGATCATTTTATTAAACTCGAAGATCGTTGCATAAACTCGAAGATCGTTTTATAAAACTCGAGAATCGTTTTACGAAACCGCAAAAAACCGAAACAGCCGTAAAACGCGAACTAGTCGCAACTAGTTCGCCCACCGGCGAACTAAGCCAAGCTGGCTTAGTTCGCCGATGGGTGAACTAGTGTGGGAACCGAAAGTCACACTTGTCGATTTCCGTCAAATAAGGAAACTTAGAAAAACCCTAGTTTTCCAGAGGAACCGGATCTCTGCGAAAGCCAACGACAAGTAACCAAATAAATGCGGAAAAATATGAAAAACGTAATAAAACGAATTTAGTGAAATAGTAGATCTTATTTCGATTTCGCGT
>CAKOAT010197933.1:42325-52377 GCA_932364175.1 Eruca vesicaria subsp. sativa
GGGTTTACAAAGGCTTTGGCCGCAGGGCCGTCAGCGAGTTATCAACATAAAAACCTTAAACCTAATCGAGTCGCAGCTCGATAACAAAAGACGGAAAAAGATAAGAAAAAGGATTTGAATGATTTCGGACTGAACCTTATGAAAGGCTGCCTACGTACCCCTTTCGAGGATCAAGTCGAACGTAGTTCAGTTGATTGAGGTGGACAAGAGATCGAACTGACTGGGCGAGTTCGTCTAGTAATTGAGAGCCAGTCATAGAAACTGAACTTGTTGAGAAAAAGCCTAAGTTTCTAAGTGCAGAAAATTCTAAGTCTAGAAAAGTTGTAAAGGTCTCAGATGAGAGCTCTGAAATTCGTCCCTTTGCTTCTGCCCTATGCCTCTTGCTTAAATACTCCCTTCCTAGGCGGTTTAGTCTTTCCATTTCGCCCAGATTCGAGTTTAATGAGAATCTTCCATTTATCTCGATCTTTCCTTTTTACCCGCATAAATCTTCTATTTATCCTCAAACTTGACTTTTATCTTCAAGTTTGAAATTTATTCTCCTCCTGCGAGTAAACCGTCAAAACGTTATCGTATCTTCGGGTTAGATTCCGTTAAGATCGCGAGATGGGCTTTTATCGCATTTTAGGACCTTTCGGGCCGTTCTGCGATAAATCCGTTTTCCGACTTTGTACGGGATCGTTTCCTGATCTGATGCCGTTTTAGTAAATTCCTCGAGCTAATCGTAAGGTTTTACGATTTACTCGACGTTTTTATTAAAAACGCGTTTTTTTAAGATTTACTCGACGTTTTTATTAAAAAATGCGTTTTTTACGATTTTAAGGAGAAATCTCGAATAAATTGTATAGTTTAGGCAATGTTCGGTGTTTCGTCTAACCGTTTCCGTTTTATACGATTTCCTCGAGTTCTTTGTCGAGAAAACAAAGTTTTACGGTTTTTATCGTAATACTCGAACGATAGGTCGGATCGAGATGGAACGGGAGACATTTCGGCCGTGGTTCAGAATGCGACCGTGTTGAAAGACGTAAGTTTCGAATCGGGGATGCGGGAGATCGAGACTCGCGACGTCCAGGAAGTCTCTAGTTCGTCCAACGGCGAACTAAGCCGGCTGGCTTAGTTCGCCCACCGGCGAACTAAGCCAGCTTGGCTTAGTTCGCCGGTGGGCGAACTAGTCGAGATGGACTAGTTCGCCCACTGGCGAACAAGTCAAGGGTCTCCTAGTTCGCCCATCGGCGAACTAAGCCAGCTTGGCTTAGTTCGCCGGTGGGCGAACTAGTTGCGACTAGTTCGCGTTTTACGGCTGTTTCGGTTTTTTGCGGTTTTGAAAAATGATTCTCGAGTTTTATAAAACGATCTTCGAGTTTTATAAAACGATCTTCGAGTTTTATAAAACGATTCTCGAGTTTTATAAAACGATCTTTGAGTTTTATGAAACGATCTTCGAGTTCTATAAAACGATCTTCGAGTTTTATAAAACGGCTTCTCGAGTTTTATAAAATGATCTTCGAGTTTTATAAAACGATCTTCGAGTTTTATAAAACGGCTTCTCAAGTTTTATAAAACGATCTTCGAGTTTTATAAAACGGCTTCTCGAGTTTTATAAAACGATCTTTGAGTTTTATAAAACGGCTTCTCGAGTTTTATAAAACGATCTTCGAGTTTTATAAAATGATCTTCGAGTTTTATAAAACGGCTTCTCGAGTTTTATAAAACGATCCTCTAGTTTTATAAAACTATCTTCGGGTTTTATAAAACGGCTTCTCGAGTTTTATAAAATGTTCCTCGAGTTTTATAAAATGATTCTCGAGTTTTATAAAACGATTCTTTGAGTTTTATAAAACGATTCTCGAGTTTTATAAAAAGATCCTCGAGTTTTATAAAACGATTCTTTGGGTTTTATAAAACGATTCCTTTTATATTTCTGCGGGGAGTTTCGGCCGTTGATTCCGTCGTACCGATTTTCACCCCAACAGTTAGCCCCCTAGCTCGTAAGAATCTTGAGCCTTTAGCGTAAGGTTCTTGCTAGTGGTTAACCAGTTTTAGTTAAGTTAGGCGGAATTAATGGTCGGAAAGGTCCATTGAAAGTGATCTTTCCACTTTCCAGGGAGCGGAAAGCGTTTAAGATTAGGGCTGCGCCTTGTTAAGGCTGCGCCTTGTTAAGGCTGCCTACGTACCCTTTTGAGGGGATCAAGCCTTTCGTAGTTCGTTTCGGAATTAAGGTTCGTATGACCTGTTTCCTAGCAGGACCTTTACGGTCTAGTTATATGTCGTGTAGGAATTATCGAGCATATTGATGTCGATGGCATCCGGACCTTTGCCGGGCTTGAGACTAGCCTCGTAGGCCGTTTAGTCTGGCCGAGCGTGGCCGTTATATTTTTCGGACTGGCCGTGTGCGGCTCTGAGTCCCTGCCACTTTTGCGGCTTTATTAAAAATCGGTTTGTGTTTTTTAAGAGCGCGTTTTTATTCGTATGAATGTAGCGGGAAGAATATGAGTTGATATTGAGGAAGGTCCGCGAGTTGACGTCTCGCATTCCTTTTTCCCTTAGTGTATCGCCTTGTTCGTTTGCCTGTTTTAGGATGTTTAGTAAATCAAGTGAGCGTTTAGATATAGACGAAGAGACATGCCTTTAAGATCTCGATTCATGCCTTGAGACGTTAGCGACCAGTGTGCTGGGTTTAGGGCAAGACCTAGGTTTACTTTCGGATTGAGGCTATGCGATGACTAGTCGGCTTTCGTTTTGCCTGTTGTGATTTTAACCTGATTCCATACCGATTTAGAATCCGCGATAGGTTCTCGGCTTATATGATTCGTCTGGTTCGAACCGAGCATCTCACCGGGAACAATTTCTAAGTTGCCCGTAAGTGCTGACCAAAAGTTTGGATTTCTTTTATAGCGCTATTACCCTTGTGTCGGGTGTTCGAGAGCTATCTCTGTGAGATAACTTAAGTTTGTTTAGGACTGTTACGAGTTTGTTGTGATCAGCAACAAACTTTTTAGGCGATAAATGTTTATGTTGATTTGGCCTTCGCGAAGGATACGTACGTTAAGAAGTTTTGTGTAATTTTATAGTCGCGGACGGACTGTTTGGTCTTCCAAGAAAATAACTTTATCGAGGAAGGTATTTATGTCGAAAAACTAATCTCCGGGCGTCTGCGACGTCTCGCATTGCCGAAAGTTGGTTTTTATTTTAGATGCCGCGTTTCATGTTCGGAACGTTTGTGGGCTCGAAGATGTTGCGCGGTGTTGCGAGGGTTTTGTTTTAACCCTGCTTTGCAGGAACACTTTGGTTCGTTTGCGGATATTCGCAATTAAAACTTACATTCCTGTTTGGATGTTAGGTAGTTTTATGATTTGTGCCAAAGCAATTAGGACCGAGAGTTCGTGTGAGTTGTTTCCCCGAACGAAGCGTTTTTCGTTACGGTGCTTTGTGAAGTGTTGACCTTCCGAGATTCGTGCGGCTTTAGGAGCTCTGGTACGAGTGTTTTCTTATACGTCGGATTTTGTAGGCAACTTGCTTCGGGAATAGAGTGAATCGCGAGAATACAGAACTTAGCCGATTTTTGACAAGTTTGCATTATCCGTTGAACGTATTGGCTTAGCGTGAAGGTTGTGTTCAGCCGCACAGCCAAGGTCGTATTGGGTAGGGGATCAGACCACTGTGGGTGTCGAAATCCACTCACTGTCAAATAAATCGTAAAAAAGGAAACTTCGGGAAAACCCTAAGTTTCCAGAGGAACCGGCTATCTGCGAGAACCGCACAACGAAAAATAAGAAAACGATAACTTAGAATTTGAATGAAAATAAACGAAATAGAGAGAAAATAGGTTCTTATTCCGAATCTACGTAGAACTGGTACAAAAGAGTAGCCGAAAAGCTTAAGAACGAAAACCCTAATTGAGACGCAGCTCGCTAACAGAAAAACGGAAATATTCCTAAATGCTAGTTTTGGTGGTGAGAGCTCTGAATTTCATGTGTGTGCTTTTGCCCTAGACCTCCTCTTTATATACTCCTCGTCTTGGCTATCCGATCTTTCCATTTCGCCCATATTTGACTAAATCGGGAATTTTCTATTCTTCTCGATCCTTCCTTTTCTTCCGCGGAAATCTTCTATTTCTCTTCAAACCTTCCTTTTATCTTTAAACTTGACTTTTATTTTCGTTCTGCGAGTAAACCGTCAAAACGTTATCAAATCTGCGGGTTAGATTCCGTTGAAATCGCGAGATGGGTTTTTATCGCGTTTTAGGTCCTTCCGGGCCGTTTTGCGGTAAAAACCGTTTTCTGACTTTTTACGGGATCGTTTCCTGATCTGACGTCGTTTTTAATAAATTTCTCGAGTTAATCGCAAGATTTTATGATTTACTCGACTTTTTATTAAAAACACGTTTTTTTCGACTTACTCGGCGTTTTTTTATTAAAAGCGCGTTTTTTATGATTTCGACGAGAAATCTCGAATAAATCGTATAGTTTAGGCAATGTTCGGTGTTTTGTTCAACCGTTGCCGTTTTATACGATTTCCTCGAGTTCTTTCCGAGAAAACGAAGTTTTACGGTTTTTATCGTAAAACTCGAACGGTAAGTCGGATCGAGATGGAACGGGAGATATTTCGGCCGTGGTTTAGAACGCGACCTTTTCAAAAGACGTAAGTTTTGAATCAGGAATGCGGGAAATCGAGACGCGGAGTGTCCGGGACGTCCCTAGTTCGCCCA
This sequence comes from Eruca vesicaria subsp. sativa, assembly GCA_932364175.1. Lineage (NCBI taxonomy): Eukaryota > Viridiplantae > Streptophyta > Magnoliopsida > Brassicales > Brassicaceae > Eruca > Eruca vesicaria. Next base: position 47,034 of record CAKOAT010197933.1, read on the forward strand.
TCGGCGAACTAAGCCGGGCCCGGCTTAGTTCGCCGATGGGCGAACTAGAGGAGCACTTCTTAGTTCGCCCATCGACGAACTAAGCCGGGTCCGGCTTTTTCGGTTTTTTGCGGTTTTGTAAAACGATTCTCGAGTTTAATAAAACGATCTACGGATTTCATAAAACGACCTTCGAGTTTTATAAAACGATCTTCGAGTTTTATAAAACGATCTTTCGAGTTTTATAAAACGATCTTCGAGTTTTATAAAACGATTTCTTGAGTTTTATAAAACGATTTCTTGAGTTTTATAAAACGATCTTCGAGTTTTATAAAATGATTTCTTCGAGTTTTATAAAACGATCTTCGAGTTTTATTAAACGATTTCTCGAGTTTTATAAAACGATCTTCGAGTTTTATAAGACGATTTCTTGAGTTTTATAAAACGACTCTCGAGTTTTATAAAACGATTTCTCGAGTTTTGTAAACCAATTTCTCGAGTTTTGTAAAACGGTTCTCGAGTTTTATAAAACGATTCTCGAGTTTTATAAAACGATTCTCGAGTTTTGTAAATCGATTTCTCGAGTTTTATAAAACGATTTCTCGAGTTTTATAAAACGATTCTCGAGTTTTATAAAACGATTCTCGAGTTTTATAAAACGATTTCTCAAATTTTATAAAACGATTTCTCGAGTTTTATAAAACGATTTCTCGAGTTTTATAAAACGATTTCTCGAGTTTTATAAAACGATTCTCGAGTCTTATAAAACGTTTCTCGAGTTTTATAAAACGATTCTCGAGTTTTATAAAACGATCTACGAGTTTTGTAAAACGATTTCTCGAGTTTTATAAAACGATTTCTCGAGTTTTTATAAAACGATCTTCGAGTTTTATAAAACGATCTTCCGAGTTTTATAAAACTATTCCTCGGGTTTTATAAAACTGTTCTTTTTGTATTTTCGCGGGGAGTTTTGGCTATTAATTCCGTCGTACCGATTTTGACCCCAACAGTTAGCCCCCCAGCTCGTAAGAATCCTGAGATTCTTGCGAGTGGATTGAGTGCGTTTGGCGAGTTTGGCGGAATTAGGCGGAATTTTAATGGCCAAAAGTCCAAAGGTGAATAGTAAAATTCTTCCCTATAAGTATATGGAGTAAAATTTTGAATTCTTTACTCTATCTTTTACAACTTATTCAAGAAATTTTTCTCTCCACTTTCTCTGAAGATCTTCCAACATGTTTTCAGGAAGAAAAACTCGTTCCTCAACTAGTTCCAATTTTCATAATTCTGAGGGAACGAGTTCGCAGCCTCCAGCCTTGGCTCCGAAAGAAGAGTACTCGTCTCCGTTAGTCGATCCGACTGACTTCGAGGCTTTCTGGGCGATTGGAGACAAGTCGGGGTCCGCTAGGCCTGGAACTTGGGTTCCAGCTTTGTCGGATGCGATCAGATTTCTGGACGTCCGAGCTTGACGCTTTTTAACAGCATTGATTACATGCGTGAATTCTGCCGAGTCCCAGAGGCCGTTGAGTTTCGTTCCCCACTTGCCGGGGAGAGCGACGAGGATGCCCCTGAAGGCTTCTTCACGTGTTACAACATTTTCTTGCAACAATGCCACCTATGGTTCCCGATTCCGGAGGTCATCGTGCATTTCCTTCACAGATTGGAACTGTCGATTAGTCAATTGACTCCTCCAAGTTTAAAGCAACTCGTCGGTCTTTTGACGCTAAGTTACGAGCAAGGAATCACCCTTACCGTCGATCATCTCGAGGGTCTGTTGAAGCCTACAGGGCAATCGCGGAGGATTACTCTAAACCCTCGTGATGAAATTGTTACGGGCTGCGCAACGTCTTCTACTTCTTGGAAGAAAAATTTATTTTATGTTCATATGACGGTGCATCTGTCGAGGAGGGTGGCATTCCGTTCTTTACGACCATGTGGGGTCGGAGAGTTATACGATTTGAATTTTCACGAACCCTTATTATTATTATATATATTTTTTTTAAATGACTTCCTGTTTTTCTGCAGTGACCAACCCTTTGCCTCCGTATCCCGCGGATCTTCCGGATATCACCACTTCTCCGCAACGCGTCCGTCAAGCGGTTGCCCTCTTCCGATCTCGATGTTTTGCAGATTCTCCGATTTACGAGGAGGATCCGTTTATCGGAGAGTTCATTCCGCATGTTCCCTCGATGGGAAGTGGCAAATCTCGCTCCCGAAGGGGTAAAAATCCGGTAATTGAAGACGATGACTTTGAGCGCGCGACCTCTCCTGAGAATATCCTCAAGGATTTTCTTGATAGTCAGGCGGAAGATGGCTTCTGGACGAGGGCGGGCGGATCATCGACCTCCCATTTCCCGGACATCGACCATGATCAAGTTCCAGAGCTTACTAGGGGGTCTAAGATAGCAAAGGAGGTATGTGCGTTTATTGTTTTCTTTTTCGAGCAGCTTTTGTGACATGGCTTAACTCTTCCCTTTGGTAGGGTTTCCTTATCATGAGCCGAGCCCTGGACAACCGTACTGCTGAGGCTCGCCTTGCCGAGTTTCGAGCGAACATGGCCGAAAAGGAAGTTGCTCGTCTTCGGGCAGAGGTCGAGGCCAACCAAGCCGAAGAAATGGTCGCGAGGGAGGTTACTCGCATGAGAGATGAGTGTGCGACCAGGTCTCGTCGTGCTAAGGAGCTTTCTGACCAAAGGATTCGTCGTGCTCGTCGTGCGGGCAAACGAGAGGTTGCCGAGGAGATGAAGGTTCGTCACGAGCGATTTGCAACCGGTTATTAGGATGCGGAAGCTGCTCAACGGGCGCATGGTGATTATCGCGAATGTCGCGGGACTGTTCATGGGTTATCCCTGACTCAGAATGAAGGATACTCGTTTGCTAAGGAATCCGAAATGCGATGGGAAGATTTGAAGCGGGGAAAAGATATGCAGTCCGAGTTTTTTGACCTTAAGGCGCGTATGTGGGATCAATAGAATCCCGTCGTGGTATCGCCGGATTCGGTCGAAGTTGGACCTGAGATCCCGGACATGGGTGACGAAGTCGATCAGTCTGCTTTTGATGACTTCGATGTGTGATGCTCTTAGTTAGTTTTTTGATTTTGTCGTTGTTTTTCCGGGACTGGCCGTTGGTGGCTTTGAATCCCTACCGCTGGGCGGTGTGTATTCGGATTCTTAAGAAAATATTTTCTAAGTATGAAACTCGTTTTTTTATGTTAGATGTAGAGGAAAGAATACGAGTTGTCATCTCGTACCTAACTCTTTGGTGTAAATCGTCCGATTCGTTAACTCGGGAGATTTCAATTTTCGCGAGTGTTTAGATGTGGGCGAAGAGACATGCCTTTAGGATCTCGATTCATGCCTTGAGACGTTAGCGACCAGTGTGCTGGGTTTAGGGAAAGACCTAGGTTTACTTTCGGATTGGGGCTGTGTGATGACTAATCAGCTTTCGTTTTGCCCGTTGCGATTTTAACCTGATTACATACCGATTTAGAATCCGAGATAGGTTCTCGGCTTATACGATTCGTCTGGTTGGAATCGAGCATCTTACCGGGAACAATTTCCCGGAAGTGCTGACCAAAAATTTGGATTTCTTTTATAGCGCGCTATTTTATCCTCGTCGGATGTACGCGGACCGATAGGTCAGTGCGTTTTTTTAGGACGGCTAGCGTGCTCGACGGGGCCAATCGCCGAGCGTTCGTGTTTTTATAGTCGCGGACGGACTTTTGGGGAAATATTTTCTTTCGAGAATTTAGGCACGTCTCGCCCGTTCTTTCCGAAAATATTTTGATATGCGAATTTTTATAAAATGATTGAGTAGTTGTTACTGCGGAAGCGATTTTCCGGATTTGTGTTTTTTGATGGTAGCGGAGATATTCTAACTTTGTCTCTATTAAAAATTTTGAAAAATTTCCGATTACAAAGCTAAAAGAAATTTTGTAAAAAATTTCGGGAGTATACGAATACTCGTATACTCACCCACTCCCCCCCCCTTTGGAAGGGGGGATAGCTGAACTCGTCGTTAGGCGAGCTGCCTACGTATTCCTTTCGGAAATCAAGCCATCTCGTAGTTCTGATTGTTTGCGCGAGTGTGTTTACTCGGCTGTCGTAGACTTCTCGATCGCTTCAGTCGCGGGATCGATGTCTTTGTCCGGGATTGTCTCCTCCGGTTGGGCGGAAGCGATGGGTGCGGAAACTTCTGGTTTCTCGGCCGTTGCTTGNGGAAATCAAGCCATCTCGTAGTTCTGATTGTTTGCGCGAGTGTGTTTACTCGGCTGTCGTAGACTTCTCGATCGCTTCAGTCGCGGGATCGATGTCTTTGTCCGGGATTGTCTCCTCCGGTTGGGCGGAAGCGATGGGTGCGGAAACTTCTGGTTTCTCGGCCGTTGCTTGCTTTGGGTCGTCGTCTGCGGGCGGTGGCGTGACCTTTGCCCGTTTTGGTTTCACGATCGCGACCTCTAATTGCCTCAGCTTATGTTCGGCCAGGAAGCAAGATCGCGATTGTCTTTGGCATCCCCAAATTACTGCGACTCCCGTAGGCGTCGGGAATTTGATGCCTAAATGGTACGTGGACAGAACCGCCTTCATGGAATTTATCCAAGGCGTGCCTATAATCACGTTGTAGATAGCCGGGACATCGACCACCGCGAAGTTAACGATTTTCGTCACTTCTTTCGCGACGATCGGTAGTCAGATTGATCCTAGGGTCATTGACGTTTCGCCGGAGAAACTAGTCAGCGGTTTTGGAATCGGCTTGACTTCCGAGAGGTCGATTCCCATTCGTGCTAGCGTGTTGCGGAAGATGACGTTGACCATGCTTCCGGTATCAACCAGGATTCGAGCAACCTCTAGATCACTTATCACCAAATCGATGACAAGGGGATCGGCATGCGGTTGGTCGATTCCACCGGTTTCAGCATCGTTGAAAGAGATTACTCCTGTCGGAGAATCGTCCATCGGCGCCTTCCAACTCGAGCCGGTTTCGGCTTTACGTTGGTAGGATTTTATTGACGAGACTGTGTCGCTAAAGTATGGCGATTCGCCGATGATCATGTTGATCTTTCGACGGTTAGCATCGTTACCCTTCTCGTCTACTCTTCGTCCGCGTTTTTCGCCTGACTGATTTCCCCGAGGCGGAGTTTGCGCGTTTTTGTCATTCTTCGGGACGTGGTCCGAATCGCGGATAAGATCCTTGACACTAGATATCTCGGAAAGTTCTCCCGCGACTAACTTTGCGGCCAGTCTGGCGCCGAGAACTTTGCAGTTCACGGTGGAATGACCATGGGTTTGGTGGAGGTCGCAGAAAGAATTCTCGTCGTAATTCGAATTTCTCGTCCACGTGTTACCCGTAGTTCGCCCTTGCTCCGAACCGGA
>CAKOAT010197933.1:60501-80699 GCA_932364175.1 Eruca vesicaria subsp. sativa
TTTTATAAAACAATCTTTGAGTTTTATAAAACGGCTTCTCGAGTTTTATAAAACGATCTTCGATTTTTACAAAACGATCTTCAAGTTTTATAAAACGGCTTCTCGAGTTTTATAAAACGATCCTCGAGTTTTATATAACGATCTTCGGGTTTTATAAAACGGCTTCTCGAGTTTTATAAAATGATCCTCGAGTTTTATAAAACGATTCTCGAGTTTTATAAAAAGATCCTCGAGTTTTATAAAACGATTCTGTGGGTTTTATAAAACGATTCCTTTTATATTTCTGCGGGGAGTTTCGGCCGTTGATTCCGTCGTACCGATTTTCACCCCAACAGTTAGCCCCCCAGCTCGTAAGAATCTTGAGGCTTTAGCGTAAGGTTCTTGCGAGTGGTTAACCAGTTTTATTTAAGTTAGGCGGAATTAATGGTCGGAAAGGTCCGTTGAAAGTGATCTTTCCACTTTCTAGGGAGCGGAAAGCGTTTAAGATTAGGGCTGCTCCTTGTGAAGGCTGCCTACGTACCCTTTTGAGGGGATCAAGCCTTTCGTAGTTCGTTTCGGAATTAAGGTTCGTATGACCTGTTTCCTAGCAGGACCTTTACGGTCTAGTTATATGTCGTGTAGGAATTATCGAGCATATTGATGTCGATGGCATCCGGACCTTTGCCGGCCTTGAGACTAGCCTCGTAGGCCGTTTGGTCTGGCCGAGCGTGGCCGTTATATTTTTCGGACTGGCCGTGTGCGGCTCTGAGTCCCTGCAACTTTTGCAGTTTTATTAAAAATCGGTTTGTGATTTTTAAGAGCGCGTTTTTATTCGTATGAATGTAGCGGGAAGAATATGAGTTGATATTGAGGGAGGTCCGCGAGTTGTCGTCTCGCATTCCTTTTTCCCTTAGTTTATCGCCTTGTTCGTTTGCCCGTTTTAGGATATTTAGTAAATCTAGTGAGCGTTTAGATATAGACGAAGAGACATGCCTTTAGGATCTCGATTCATGCCTTGAGACGTTAGCGACCAGTGTGATGGGTTTAGGGGAAGACCTAGGTTTACTTTTGGATTGAGGCTATGCGATGACTAGTCGGCTTTCGTTTTGCCTGTTGTGATTTTAACCTGATTCCATACCGATTTAGAATCCGCGATAGGTTCTCGGCTTATATGATTCGTCTGGTTGGAACCGAGCATCTCAGCGAGAACAATTTCTAAGTTCCCGGAAGTGCTGACCAAAAGTTTGGATTTCTTTTATAGCGCTATTACCCTTGTGTCGGGTGTTCGAGAGCTATCTCTGCGAGGTGACCATCTTGATCACGCAGGTCTCCATTCTCATTGGTAGTGAGAATAATAGGTGCTACCATGTCTCACCAGTTAGTATCGATCGATGTAAAGTGAGGTATATCGATAGATGTCGGATGAATGGTATCGGTCGACGAACGGTTGTTGATGTCGAGCGATGTGACGGTGAGAGTATTGGTCGACGTTGAAGGTGTCTCGGTCGACTGTGGTAGGCAAGTATCGGTCCACAGGGATGTGTTGATTTCGATCGATGAGGAGCGTAGGTCTTTGCAGATGCTACGTTCCAAGTCGTGAGGATCTTCTGAGTACAAAAGGTTTGTGTCCTAGTTGCTTCTAGTACTGCTGGGCATGTACCTGAAAAAGACAAGAAAAAAATTTTGGTGTCAGAAGATAATTAAACAATAAAAGAAAAATAACCTAGATCTAATCAGATTAAATCTAATGTTATCAAAGTTCCCCGGAAACGGCGCCTAATTTGATATCACTCAAATGTTTAACCCTAAGTGAATTACTCTCTCAAATAAGAGGTTTAGTTGTAGTACTTAGGGATCGAATCCACATGGAACTAAGGAATGCAATAGATATAATCTAAATGATTATGCTGGGTTGAAAAGGTTTAAAATAGTAAAGTTGCAGTTTATAAGCAATGGTAAGTTGCTTAAGAGAATGAATTTTAGGTTTGAAACAATAAAAGAAAATAGTTAGATTCAAGGTTGCTATTCTGATAATCAGGATTATAATGCTACAGATGTTTTAATGAATTGCTTGCAAGATATATGAGAACTTTGATTCTTAGATAGATCTAATAGCAGTCGCTAAATAGAGACATCCATTAATCTTATTGCCAGCAATATCGACCGATGTTTTGACAGCGATATCAGACGATATGGGTTGCTGTCGATCGATGACTCTATAGGAGTATCGATCGATATAGCACAAGATCGAATCAAAATTGTGTTCACCAAGATCATAGACCGGCTCTCGCACGTCCCTAGAGGATCTAAGCTTATGCCAAATGATTTCAGGACAAAGATAAACAAGTCAAATCACATCCATGATCATACTCTAGGTAGCTACTCTAGAGTAAGCATTAGAGTTCAAAGCTCTCCTTTAAGCTCCAAAAGGGCACCTAAATCATCATTTTACTCCAAAGTGCTCCTGAACCTGAAAACATACCTAATAGACTCCAAAACATATATAAAACTCATAAAAACATATCAAAACCATGGCTAAAAGCGGGTCAAAATCATGATCTATCAACAACAATTTAATAAATTTGTTGATTAAGATAGTTAATACTTTATAGTACCATGCAAACAACTGAATAGCTCCTATAAGATTATAATCTCCAATATCTCAATAAAAACCATAGATCTAGCAATCATCCTTCCATAAAACAAACATTTGCCAAGCTGAACAATTTCCTTGTTCATCTTGTTTACTGTTTTATTGCCTGCTATATTTACTTTTTTATTATTATTCACCTAGATTATTTATGACTGCTTAGATTTAATTGGTTCCATAGCTCCTAATAATTCGATCCCTAAGTACTACAACTGAACCTCCTATTTGAGATAGTAATTCACTCCTTAGGGTAATTTGAGTGATATAAAATTTGGCGCCGTTGTCGGGGAGCTTTGATCGCCATTAGATCTTATTTAGTTAGCTTTAGTCTAGGTTATTTTATTTATTACATAAACTCATAAAACATTTTCTTCTATTTCAGGTACATACATCTTAGTAGTAGAAAGCAATGAAGAGAAGATTTCTGAGCCCTTCAAAGAAGGAGCACGTGGGTCTGTTCACGATCCGTAAGCCTATGCGGGAAGGATCGATCGACATCCACCAAGCAACAACGATCAACAGAGCACACCACAGATCGATTGGCACACAATCACACAAATCGATCGACATCGCCCCGCCGGAAGCAGGTAAGTTTTCGCTTACCACACTTGTTAATGAGATTGTACTCCAAATAGAACCAATAGGTCAATTAGATAATACAATTAGCCAAACTGAAAATAAACAGGGCACCAAAACCCCTATTTCAATCCATTTCACCTTGAATAAAGGTGAAGAAATAAAATTACCATTTCCAGACTACTTAAACATGTTCTCCCGAAATCGATCGACACAGTACACACCGTGTCAACCGATACTGTCCTCCAGAAGTCGATAGACATAATTCTTTCCGTGTCGACCGATACTAATCTTCCGTAATCGATCGACACAATTCTTTCCGTGTCGACCGATATTTTTTACTCCGATTCTGTCTACACTTCCTTGATCGACACATTTCATTCCGCGTCGATCGACACCTTTCATATCTCGTCGGTCGTCACTACTCGGGGAAGGACATAGAAGGTTGACTTTGACCTGTAACCGATGTATATCACTCTTATGAGTCAGCGTCCCTTTTATGGCCTTCCTGACGAGATATCAATGGATCATATCGACATGTTTGAAGAACTAGTATGGAATATCTTTGATAAAGTCCTTGAAGACCACCACTTCTGCAAACTTTTTCCATACACCCTTGGTGGAGAAGCATCATGTTGGTTCAATGAATTGCAACCAGATTCCCTCAAGACCTGGATTGATATCATGAGAGTATTTTTCAACAAATTTCTTTATGACGCTCCAGAATATCAAAAGATCGTGATAGGATTAAAGACGAGACATATGGTAGAGGATGATAAACAACATGGATCTGGAGGGCTGAGTACAGTAGAAGAAATTGATATTGATGATACAACCTCCACATCAATCGATCGCACAACATCGAAATCGATTGATACAATGATTCCATCATCGAACGACACTCTTAATCTGATGTCGAACGATACTGTTCATCCGAGCATTATTCATCAAGTCTCAACAGACACCACTTGCATATAGGAGAATGTTGAAGTGCTCATACTTAAGGTCAATGAAAATGGGATGTTAAGAAATAGAGAAGGTCGACCTCACAACAGCTCAGGAGAGTTGATTAATGCACAGGGCGCTGTGATCCCTGATGTGATTGTTGTTGCAGATATGAATACTTTTGAGCTGAACCGTCAGTGGTATGACTGGGGAAGTGAGGACCCTTTCCAAGGTCTTCCTCATGAAGATCCTAGAAACCATATCAAAGCCCTTGAGGAGCTAGCCTCTACAAGCAGGCAGAACGAAGTAGCTATAGACCACATTATCTGGAAGATTTCCCCTTATTCTTTATCTGGAGATGCATTTAGCTGGTTCAACCAGTTGCAGCCAAGATCTTTAACCTGTTGGGAGGACATTAAAACCGCCTTCCTCAACAAATTTTTCGATGAAGTTGCAGAAGCTCGAGAAAAAGAGATCAACGATAAGTCGGACAAGATCTATGCCATGTGGGGAATAAATAGAAAAGATGAGATTCCAAGCCACTTTTTTGAGTACGTTCTAATAAGTATCATAAATCTGGAGAGCTGATCAGAGTAGAAGATACTGGTATTGGAGACTCGATCTTACTATCGATCGACAACACTACCTCAGAATCGAGCGCTGGTGTTACCTCAGAAACGATCGATAGCAGTATCTCAGCATCGATCGACAGAAACCCATGTTCCAGACTGACACCTACTCCTGAAAGTTCGGGTTGTCCTCAGATGTATCAAGCTGTGATCTTACCTCAGATGTAAAAAAAGAAATCACCATGGAAAATTCCTTGGAGCTAGAAGAATTCTTGGAGTTAGAGGAGGAACAAAAGCTTAAATATCTAGATTATGGTAGGGAAGTCACTCTAGGAGACTTTTTGGAGTTGGAAAAATGGCTTGAGCGGAAGCTTGATGATGAAGGGAATACTCTGGGAAAAGATTTGGAGACTTCGTCAAAGGATTGCATCGATCGATACCAACCTAATGGAATCAATCGTTATCCGCCCAATGTCATCGATCAACAACCTCTTGACTGCATCGATCGACACCCATGGTTGGATGAGTTACCAGGATACATAGTCGAGATGGAATCGGTTGAGGAGAGAATATATGAGTCCGAAGCATCACACTTTGTTATCCCTCAACATCTGAAATTACCTATCTTTGTAGAAGAAGCTGTTGGGTTTCACAAAAGAGTGAAAAGAATACATGATCCTAGAAAGAGTGTGGTTCCTTGCGCAGTACATTGTTTTTCCTATCCCACCAGATAGAAGTGTGTAACCAGGTTCCTACATTAGGATATTAGATGATCATCATCACGCAGAAGTTTCTCAGAGAGGATTTAGATGTAGAGGTGAAGTAGACAAATGTTCAACAGATGCAGAATCGATTGATGACATAGACCAGATACCATTGATCGACACAGGTCAGATACCATCGATCGATACAACTAGTTCTTTGTCGATCGACATCCTTCGGGTAGCTCAGCACGCAAAGACAGAAACAGACAAGCCTGAGGGAAAGAAGAGGATAAATTGGAAGAAGAGGAAAAGGATTAAGGAAAATCTTAAATTTTCATCCACTCTTCACTTCTCAGACGATGTAAGGAAATTCAGAGTGCGCAGCAAATGTTTCTCACAACCATTTGCAAAGCATAAAGCACTCATTATTTCTGAGATGATAGACAAAGGAGAAGAGACTATGGAAGAGGCTTTCACACAAGAATGATAAATTTTCAGAGAGTAGAAATTGAGACTTGTTTTGGAGCGAGTTCTCATCCTCATCCGGACTAAATCAGATTTCTAGAAGTCAAGCTAATGACTCAAATAAGTGCTGAATGGGAGGCAACCCACTGTTAGGTTTGATTTAAATTTGGTTTTAATTTCATTTACTACTAATTTTTTGTTTTTCTTTATTTATTTCAGGTAAAATAAAAAAAACGTGAACAGTGAAATCACTGTAGCGTCGATCGACACTGTAGCAGTCCCGTCGATCGACACTGTAGCAGTCCCATCGATCGACACTGTAGCAGTCCCATCGAGCGGCACTGTAGCTACGTCACTGTAGTATTGTTACTGTAGCAGTTACTGTTCATAAAAAAATATTTTTACTTTTTTCTTATTATTCTTTATCTTTCTTTTGATTTCTTTTTACTTACTATTTATGTTTTCTTTATGTTTGACCCAAGGACGTCGAGTTTTGCAACAAGCATCGATCAACGGCTGGCCAGAGTATCGATCGACAGAGCATCATGAGTATTGTTCGATCACCACTTAACTGTGTCGATCGACGCTCACCATAAAAGAGCAGGTATGCCGTTTTTCCTAGTTAAATTTAGTACTTATGATTTATTTTCTCCACCAATCTTAGGCTATATAACGCTGGTGACAGTGTTTTTTAAGTCTGGGGGAGGTTTTAAACACTATGTCTTATTTTGAGTTTTATGTTTAAAAAAAAAAGCGATCCAAGGAGAAAGGTTACCATCTTATCGACCGACGAGAACATATCGATATCGATTGACACAACATCACCTGCAATGATCGATACATCCGTTAACACATTGATCGATATTGTATCCGGTCAGGTTTATCGTTCTTCCTTGTTAAACTGAGTCCTTTTGATTTATTTTTCAACATCAGTCGGCCTTTTTACACTAGGGAGAGTGTAATTTAAGTCTTGAGGGATGTTTACTAATATTTATTTATTCTGAGTATTATTAAAATTGTTTTCAAAAACAATTTTTAATATGCTCAAGAAGGGGATTAAGATTGTTTTAAATTTTTTCTTATTATCTAACCACACTATAGCACTATTCTTAGACTTCTTGAGAGCAGAGTATACTAGAGATACTAAAGTGGATCATCCTACGATTAGATCACACTTGCTTAAAATTTTTAAAGGAACCGAAGCTGGCCTCCAACCCTAATATGACTAATTTGCTGGGTTTGGGGCTTGGTATACATTGGATCGGATTCCTCCTTCAGATCTGAAAGGTATAAGTTTGTAAACTTTAGGTTTCTTTCTCTCCTCTCTTTGGCATCTATAAAATAAAAAGATTGAAATGATTTCCTGAGATGCAGAGGGGTATGTACATTACCAATGACCCCGCTATTCTAATTCAAAGGAATGATCACACATTGTGGAAGTGAGGGGTAGGTACATTACCGATGAACCCATTATTCGCCAATACTTTGTCAAAAACAAAAAATTTCAAAATCAAAAACAATATGGCAAGATGGACTGTAGCAGTATCTTCGTCCATTGAGTTTAAGATCTAGAAAAAGATTCAGAGAAGAGGGATACATGGAGAAAAGAAACCAGAATATGACTACCTGTTTATTCAGATATCTGTTGGGGTAAGAGTCTAAGTATCCTTTGATCGATATTCCCAAGGTAAAGCCTACACTTTATTTTATGTAAGAAATGAGGTTAGTATAGGGGTGAGTCAAGCTAGTATTTTCTAAGTTGCTGGTAGAATGGATTTGGTTGCTAAGCTAAGATATGGTATATAAAGTATCTCTGAGGTTAGCACTTATTTGATGTAGTTGCAACATAGTACAAGTGATAGTAGTAAGTTAAAGATTTTGTGAGTCCCTTCCCACTATTATATTTTTCCCATCTTTGGACACAAAATAGAGCTTTGAGTTAGCTTTCCAATTCCACCAGTTTAAGGTCAATCATCATCCTGTAGCAGAGGTCATGCCCGTTTTACTGACGAGTGTTCATTCTGTCTCGCAAGAGGTAGCTGTCGAGAAGATAAAGAAGAATTGATCGATGCAACACACTTGGTGTCGATCGATGGAGATCCCAGAACGCGGTCCGAGTATGTTTTATGACAGATTTTGGCCCAGGAGTTACCATAAATTACCAGAATGCCCTTGGACGACCAGAAACCCTATTTATCTATTTTGCAAGCCTTGTTGACGGCTACGCTCTTTTAATTGTCTTGTTCTTAGTTTTAGAAGAGAAGGGAGGAATTCCATCAGAGTCCTCGTGGAACTCCTTTGATTCTTTGGTTCTTTGTTTGGTTTTTATATTTATATATATTCTATTCTATTTATCTATTCTATCTATGATTTCTATGACAAATTTCATGCTAGAGTAGATCCACCTGTTAGGTTTAGGGTTCAAATATGTTAGAGGAATTAGCCCAAACTATAGGATTGCTAGTTGTGGTATTCAATAATAGGATGTTCTTAATGCTCATGGTTTTAGAGTAGCTAACTAGAAACATTGAATCTCAGATTACTTAGGTTGGATTAGAGATATTTAAGAAATTCTGATAGTCCTAAATACATTTCTATTAAACTAGGATTGCTAGAAATACAGCAATAGTTTGATATAGGAGTCTTTAGTGAGTTTATGTTAACTCGTGTGTATTTCTTGACCGGACTCATCGATCGATCTTCCGACCAGAAATCGATCGATGATGAGTATAGTGTATCGATTGATATACCCATAGAATAATCGATCGACACTGTCATTTACGACCTTCTAGTCATTAGACTATTTATTCAAACAACATTTTAATGAATTTGTTGATTAAGATAGTTAATACTCTATAGTACCATGCAAATAACTAAATAGCTCCTATAGGATTATAATCTACAATACTTGAATAGAAACCCTAGATCTAGCAACCATCCTTCCATAAAACAAAATTTGCCAAGCTGAACGGTTTCCTTGTTCATCTTGTTTACTGTTTTATTGCTTGCTATATTTACTGCTTTATAATCTATTTGCTGCTTTATTATTATTCACCTAGATTATTTATACCTGATTAGATTTAATTGGTTGCCTAGCTCTTCATTATTCGATCCCTAAGTACTACAACTGAACTTTTTATTGGAGAGAGTAATATACTCCTTAGGGTAATTTGAGTGATATCAACATGATAACAAAATTCCAAACATATGAAACACCCAGAATGTATAATGTATTAACTAAATACATTTGGATGAATGATATTGTCCAGATAATTTACTCTCTAAAAAGTTAAATAGTATTTCCAAGTGGTGGTGATCATGGTGGAAGAGGAGAGGGTTGCAGTGGTTGGGGTCATGAAGACCATGTTGGGCATGGAGAAGAAGAAGATGGCGAGGGGTCGGTAAAAATGTGGAACGGTTTGTCGACCAGAGACATGGAGCGGATGGATCTGGGACTATTATAATGAACACTGGTATTCTATTTAACCAGTGATATGGAGTTCATATGGAAGTTGTTTATTATAGTTTTGTGTTTGAAATTTAAGATTACACATTTTGGTTTTAACCTTATACATCTCTGCCCACAAAGTCAGTCCAAAGCATGGAGGATGTTTTTTTACCAAATGATATACTTTCTTTTTTTAACAAAAAAATAATGCTTTGTTTTCAATAAGTGTAGTGACTACAATTTATTTTTTGTGGTGTTTTACCTTTTTAATAGTTTGTTACCACTCTATTGATGGTAAACATAATGCTCCGTAATGGCAAAGTACAATCTATACTAATACAAAATATTTCACGAACTAATATAATATCGTTTATAATGGAACAATATTATAAACAATAAGAGAATAAAACGCAAGAATCCGACCAAATAAAAAATATATCGAACTCGAACTAAAATGGTAAAATATTGAAAAAAATGGTTTCAGAACTTTTGCCTAGGTAGCCAAACGCGTCGAACCCGAACCTGAACAAAAACTAGTAAATATCCAAATAAAACTTAACTCTCTAAATCCTAAGACTTGAAATCTGAATAGCCATAAACTGAACTCTATCGGATATATAATGTCCACCGATTCATTAAATTAAACCTTAAATATACTAGAACAATAATTCACATTTCTTAATTGCTCTAAAAAACATCAACAACATCATTCTTATAGTCACTACCAGTAAGATATCTAAAATAAATAAGAATTTGATTGCAAAAATATGAAAACAGTTATTTACATATAATTTCTTAAGGAATATAAAAACAATTGTAAGCAGTATAAAATTAATTGCAAAATATATATAAATAATTCTAAAACTACAATATATTATATAAAAACCTTATATTATAATAAATTTCTCTAAATTGAGCTTTATAGATGGTCGCAACTACATCCCCCCCCCAAAAAAAAAAAAATTAGAAGTTTATTTGCATTGAAATAATGTTCTAGCTTAGTTGGCGAAAGTTCTCTCATTGTCCCCACTAACCTAAAGATCGAATCTCCTCCTGCCCCCTTCAAACTTTTTCTAAATATTTTTACCTTAACTTTTGTGATTTTTATTTTACATCTTTTATATTTCATTTTCACCTCGTGTTTAACCCTAAGTGAATTACTCTCTCAAATAAGAGGTTTAGTTGTAGTACTTCGGGATCGAATCCACAGGGAACTAAGGAATGCAATAGATATAATCTAAATGATTATGCTGGGTTGAAAAGGTTTAAAATAGTAAAGTTGCAGTTTATAAGCAATGGTAAGTTGCTTAAGAGAATGAATTTTAGGTTTGAAACAATAAAAAAAAATAGTTAGATTCAAGGTTGCTATTCAGATAATCAGGATTATATTGCTATAGATGTTTTAACGAATTGCTTGCAAGATATATGAGAACTTTGATTCTTAGATAGATCTAATAGCAGTCGCTAAATAGACACATCCATTAATCTTATTGCCAGCAATATCGACCGATGTTTTGACAGCGATTTCAGACGATATGGGTTGTTGTCGATCGATGACTCTATAGGAGTATCGATCGATATAGCACAAGATCGAATCAAAATTGTGTTCACCAAGATCATAGACCGGCTCTCGCACGTCCCTAGAGGATCTAAGCTTATGCCAAATGATTTCAGGACAAAGATAAACAAGTCAAATCACATCCATGATCATACTCTAGGTAGCTACTCTAGAGTAAGCATTAGGGTTCATTCGGATAATGAAATATTAACAATTCAAAATTCCATAGTTGGGGCTAATCCCTCATAACTATTTGAACCCTAAATCAAACAAAGAGATCTACTCAGACATAACTGAGAGATTCATGACAACTAGGTAATAATAGAAACTCATATATAGAGGATTGAACTTTTGGTTCTTGGAACAACAAATCTCTTTGTGTGTTTCCTCTAGATCTAGAATTCTATAACCTCTAAGAAATTAAGATGAAAAGAAATACTTTATAGAATAGAACAAAGTAACAAGAAAAGTGTGCAAATTTTTTCCAGTACAAAAGGTATCAAATGGTATTAGAAACACAAAAAGCATGTAAAGGCACATCTTTCCAAACACAAAGGATAAAACTATAAATAAGAGTTCCATTAGGTTAAAAACTCATTAGGGGCATTTTTGTAATATTGGGAAAAATTGGGCTTCAAGCCGGCCAAGTTGAACTTGTTCTTCACGCATCATATCGATCGATGGTACATGGTGTACATCAATCGATGGAGTATTTTGACTTCATCTTCAATAGAAGCGTCATCGATCGATTACACAGGGTGTGTATCGATCGATATGTGTCCTCATTATCTTATCTTCATCGTCATCTCGGAAAACTCTCCTTTAAGCTCCAAAAGGGCACCTAAATTATCATTTTACTCCAAAGTGCTCTTGAACCTGAAAACACACCAAATAGACTCCAAAACATATATAAAACTCATAAAAACATATCAAAACCATGGCTAAAAGCGGGTCAAAATCATGGTCTATCAACAACAATTTAATGAATTTGTTGATTAAGATAGTTAATACTCTATAGTACCATGCAAACAACTGAATAGCTCCTATAAGATTATAATTTCCAATACCTCAATAGAAACCATAGATCTAGCAACCATCCTTCCATAAAACAAACATTTGCCAAGCTGAACAATTTCCTTGTTCATCTTGTTTACTGTTTTATTGCCTGCTCTATTTACTGCTTTATTATTATTATCCACCTAGATTATTTATAACTGCTTAGATTTAATTGGTTCCCTAGCTCTTCATGATTCGATCCCTAAGTACTACAACTGAACCTCCTATTTGAGATAGTAATTCACTCCTTAGGGTAATTTGAGTGATATAAATTTGGCGCCGTTGCCGGGGAGCTTTGATCGCCATTAGATCTTATTTAGTTAGTTTTAGTCTAGGTTATTTTATTTATTACAAAAACTCATAAAACATTTTCTTCTATTTAAGGTACATACATCTTAGTAGTAGAAAGCAATGAAGAGAGGATTTCTGAGCCCTTCAAAGAAGGAGCACGTGGGTCTGTTCACGATCCGTAAGCCTATGCGGGAAGGATCGATCGACATCCACCAAGCAACAACGATCGACAGAGCACACCACAGATCGATTGGCACACAATCACACAAATCGATCGACATCGCCCCGCCGGAAGCAGGTAAGTTTTCGCTTACCACACTTGTTAATGAGAAAGTACTCCAAGTAGAACCAATAGGTCAATTAGATAATACAATTAGCCAAACTGAAAATAAACAGGGCACCAAACCCCTTATTTCAATCCATTTCACCTTGAATAAAGGTGAAGAAATAAAATTACCATTTCCAGACTACTTAAACATGTTCTCCTGAAATCGATCGATACAATACACACCGTGTCGACCGATATTGTCCTCCAGAAATCGATAGACATAATTTTTTCCGTGTCGACCGATACTAATCTCCCGTAATCGATCGACACAATTCTTTCCGTGTCGACCGATATTTTTTACTCCGATTCTGTCTACACTTCCTTGATCGACACATTTCATTCTGTGTCGATCGACACCTTTCATATCTCGTCGATCGTCACTACTCGGGGAAGGACATAGAAGGTTGACTTTGACTTGGAACCGATGTATATCACTCTTATGAGTCAGCGTCCCTTTTATGGCCTTCCTGACGAGAAACCAATGGATCATATCGACATGTTTGAAGAACTAGTATGAAATATCTTTGATAAAGTCCTTGAAGACCACCACTTCTGCAAACTTTTTCCATACACCCTTGGTGGAGAAGCATCATGTTGGTTCAATGAATTGCAACCAGAATCCCTCAAGACCTGGATTGATATCATGAGAGTATTTTTCAACAAATTTCTTTATGACGCTCCAGAATATCTAAAGATCGTGATGGGATTAAAGACGAGACATATGGTAGAGGATGATAAACAACATGGATCTGGAGGGCTGAGTACAGTAGAAGAAATTGGTATTGATGATAAAACCTCCACATCAATCGATAGCACAACATTGAAATCGATTGATACAATGATACCATCATCGATCGACACTCTTATTCTGATGTCGAACGATACTGTTCATCCGAACATTATTCGTCATGTCTCAACAGACACCACTTGCATATACGAGAATGTTGAAGTGCTCATACTTAAGGTCAATGAAAATGGGATGTTAAGAGATAGAGAAGGTCGACCTCACAACAGCTCAGGAGAGTTGATTAATGCACAGGGTGCTGTGATCCCTGATGTGATTGCTGTTGCAGAAATGAATACTTTTGAGCTGAACCGTCAGTGGTATGACTGGGGAAGTGAGGACCCTTTCCAAGGTCTTCCTCATGAAGATCCTAGAAACCAGATCAAAGCCCTTGAGGATCTAGCCTCTACAAGCAGGCAGAACGAAGTAGCTATAGACCACATTATCTGGAAGATTTCCCCTTATTCTTTATCTAGAGATGCATTTAGCTGGTTCAATCAGTTGCAGCCAAGATATTTAACCTGTTGGGAGGACATTAAAACCGCCTTCCTCAACAAATTTTTCGATGAAGTTGCAGAAGCTCGAGAAAAAGAGATCAACGATACGTCGGACAAGATCTATGCCATGTGGGGAATAAATAGAAAAGATGAGATTCCAAGCCACTTTTTTGAGTACGTTCTAATAAGTATCATAAATCTGGAGACCTGATCAGAGTAGAAGATACTGGTATTGGAGACTCGATCTTACTATCGATCGACAACACTACCTCAGAATCGAGCGCTGGTGTTACCTCAGAAACGATCGATAGCAGTATCTCAGCATCGATCGATAGAAACCCATGTTCCAGATTGACACCTACTCCTGAAAGTTCAGGTTGTCCTCAGATGTATCAAGCTGTGATCTTACCTCAGATGTAAAAAAAGAAATCACCATGGA
Organism: Eruca vesicaria subsp. sativa; assembly: GCA_932364175.1. Taxonomy (NCBI): domain Eukaryota; kingdom Viridiplantae; phylum Streptophyta; class Magnoliopsida; order Brassicales; family Brassicaceae; genus Eruca; species Eruca vesicaria. The sequence continues at coordinate 74,791 of CAKOAT010197933.1, forward strand.
AAATTCCTTGGAGCTAGAAGAATTCTTGGAGTTAGAGGAGGAACAAAAGCTTGAATATCTAGATTATGGAAGGGAAGTCACTCTAGAAGACTTTTTGGAGTTGGAAAAATGGCTTGAGCGGAAGCTTGATGATGAAGGGAATCCTCTGGGAAAAGATTTGGAGATTTCGTCAAAGGATTGCATCATTCGATACCAACCAAATGGAATCAATCGTTATCCGCCCAATGTCATCGGTCAACAACCTCTTGACTGCTCCGATCGACACCCATGGTTGGATGTGTTACCAAGATACATAGTCGAGATGGAATCGGTTGAGGAGAGAATATATGAGTCTGAAGCATCACACTTTGTTATCCCTCAACATCTGAAATTACCTATCTTTGTAGAAGAAGCTGTTAGGTTTCACAAAAGAGTGAAAAGAATACATGATCCTAGAAAGAGTGTGTTTCCTTGCGCAGTACATTGTTTTTTCCTATCCCACCAGATAGAAGTGTGCAACCAGGTTCCTACATTAGTATATTTGATGATCATCATCACGCATAAGTTTCTCAGAGAGGATTGAGATGTAGAGGTGAAGTAGACAAAGGTTCAACAGATGCAGAATCGATTGATAACATAGACCAGATACCATTGATCGACACAGGTCAGATACCATCGATCGATACAACTAGTTCTTTGTCGATCGACATCCTTCGGGTATCTCAGCACGCAAAGACAGAAACAGACAAGCCTGAGGGAAAGAAGAGGATAAATTGGAAGAAGAGGAAAAGGATTAAGGAAAATCCTAAATTTTCATCAACTCTTCACTTCTCAGACGGTGTAAGGAAATTCAGAGTGCGCAGCAAATGTTTCTCACAACCATTTGCAAAGCATAAAGCACTCATTATTTCTGAGATGATAGACAAAGGAGAAGAGACTATGGAAGAGGCTTTCACACAAGAATGATAAATTTTCAGAGAGTAGAAATTCAGACTTGTTTTGGAGCGAGTTCTCATCCTCATCCGGACTAAATCAGATCTCTAGAAGTCAAGCTAATGACTCAAATAAGCACTGAGTGGGAGGCAACCCACTGTTAGGTTTGATTTAAATTTGGTTTTAATTTCATTTACTACTAATTTTTCGTTTTTCTTTATTTATTTCAGGTAAAATAAAAAAAAAACGTAAACACTGAAATCACTGTAGCAGTCCCGTCGATCGACACTGTAGCAGTCCCGTCGAGCGGCACTGTAGCAGTCCCATCGAGCGGCACTGTAGCTACGTCACTGTAATATTGTTACTGTAGCAGTTACTGTTCATCAAAAATATTATTTTTACTTTTTTCTTATTATTTTTTAATCTTTCTTTTGATTTCTTTTTACTTACTATTTATGTTTTCTTTATGTTTGACCCAAGGACGACGAGTTCTGCAACAAGCATCGATCAACGGCTGGCCAGAGTATCGATCGACAGAGCATCATGAGTATTGTTCGATCGCCACTTAACTGTGTCAATCGACGCTCACCATAAAAGAGCAGGTATACCGTTTTTCCTTGTTAAATTTAGTACTTATGATTTATTTTCTCCACCAATCTTAGGCTATATAACGCTGGTGACAGTTTTTTTTTTAAGTCTGGGGAGGTTTTAAACACTATGTCTTATTTTGAGATTTATGTTTTTAAAAAAAGGGATCCAAGGTGAAAGGTTACCATCTTATCGACCGACGAGAACATATCGATATCGATTGACACAACATCACTGCAACGATCGATACATCCATTAACACATTGATCGATATTGTATCCGGTCAGGTTTATTGTTCTTCCTTGTTAAATTGAGTCCTTTTGATTTATTTTTAAACACCACTCGGCCTTTTTACACTAGGGAGAGTGTAATTTATGTCTTGGGGGATGTTTACTGATATTTATTTATTCTTAGTCTTATTAAAATTGTTTTCAAAAACTATTTTTAATATGCTGAAGAAGGGGATTAAGATTGTTTTAAATTTTTTCTTATTATCTAACCACACTATAGCACTATTATTAGACTTCTTGAGAGCAGAGTATACTAGAGATACTAAAGTGGATCATCCTACCATTAGATCACACTTGCTTAAAAATTTTAAAGGAACCGAAGCTGGCCCCCAACCCTAATATGACTAATTTGCTTGTTTGGGGCTTGGTATACATTGGATCGGATTCCTCCTTCAGATCTGAAAGGTATAAGTTTTTAAACTTTTGGTTTCTTTCTCTCCTCTCTTTGGCATCTATAAAATAAAAGATTGAAATGATTTCCTGAGATGAAGAGGGGTATGACATTACCAATGACCCCACTATTCTAATTCAAAGGAATAATCACACATTGTGGAAGAGAGGGGTAGGTACATTACCGATGAACCCATTATTCGCCAATACTTTGTCAAAAAAAAAAAATTCAAAATCAAAAACAATATGGCAAGATGGACTGTAGCAGTATCTTCGTCCATTGAGTTTAAGATCTAGAAAAAGATTCAGAGAAGAGGGATACATGGAGAAAAGAAACCAGAATAGGACTACCTATTTATTCAGATATCTGTTGGGGTAAGAGTCCAAGTATCCTTTGATCGATATTCCCAAGGTAAAGCCTACACTTTTGTTTTATGTAAGAAATGAGGTTAGTATAGGGGTTAGTCAAGCTAGTATTTGCTAAGTTGCTGGTAGAATGGATTTGGTTGCTAAGCTAGGATATGGTATATAAAGTATCTCTGAGGTTAGCACTGATTTGATGTAGTTGCAACATAGTACAAGTGATAGTAGTAAGTTAAAGATTTTGTGAGTCCCTTCCCACAGTTAGATTTTTCCCATCTTTGGACACAAAATAGAGCTTTGAGTTAGCTTTCGAATTCCACCAGTTTGAGGTCAATCATCATCCTGTAGCAGAGGTCATGCCCGTTTTACTGACGAGTGTTCATTCTGTCTCGCAAGAGGTAGCTGTCGAGAAGATAAAGAAGAATTGATCGATGCAACACACTTGGTGTCGCTCGATGGAGATCCCAGAACGCCGTCCCAGTATGTTTTATGACCGATTTTGACCCAGGAGTTACCATAAATTACCAGAATGCCCTTGGACGACCAGAAACCCTATTTATCTGTTTTGCAAGCCTTGTTGACGGCTACACTCTTTTACTTGTCTTGTTCTTAGTTTTAGGAGAGAAGAGAGGAATTCCATCAGAGTCCTCCTGGAACTCCTTTGATTCTTTGGTTCTTTGTTTAGTTTTTATATTTATATATATTATATTCTATTTATCTATTCTATCTGTGATTTCTATGAAAAAATTCATGCTAGTGTTGATCCAACTGTTAGGTTTAGGATTCAAATATGTTAGAGGAATTAGCCCAAACTATAGGATTGCTAGTTGTGGTATTCAATAATAGGATGTTATTAATGCTCATGGTTTTAGAGTAGCTAACTAGAAACATTGAATCTCAGATTACTTAGGTTGGATTAGAGATATTTAAAAATTCTGATAGTCCTAAACATATTTCTATTAAACTAGGATTGCTAGAAATACAGCAATAGTTTGATATAGGAGTCTTTAGTGAGTTTATGTTAACTCGTGTGTATTGCTTGACCGGACTCATCGATCAATCTTCCGACCAGAAATCGATCGATGATGAATATAGTGTATCGATTGATATACCCATAGAATAATCGATCGACACTGTCATTTACGACCTTCTAGTCATTAGACTATTTATTCAAACAACAGTTTAATGAATTTGTTGATTAAGATAGTTAATACTCTATAGTACCATGCAAATAACTAAATAGCTCCTATAGGATTATAATCTCCAATACTTGAATAGAAACCCTAGATCTAGCAACCATCCTTCCATAAAACAAACTTTGCCAAGCTGAACGGTTTCCTTGTTCATCTTGTTTACTGTTTTATTGCTTGCTATATTTACTACTTTAATCTATTTGCTGCTTTATTATTATTCACCTAGATTATTTATAACTGATTAGATTTAATTGGTTCCCTAGCTCTTCGTTATTCGATCCCTAAGTACTACAACTGAACTTCTTATTGGAGAGAGTAATTTACTCCTTAGGGTAATTTGAGTGATATCAACATGATAACAAAATTCCAAACATATGAAACACCCAGAATGTATAATGTATTAACTAAATACATTTGGATGAATGATATTTTCCAGATAATTTACTCTCTAAAAAGTTAAATAGTATTTCCAAGTGGTGGTGATCATGGTGGAAGAGGAGAGGGTTGCAGTGGTTGGGGTCATGAAGACCATGTTGGGCATGGAGAAGAAGAAGATGGCGAGGGGTCGGTAAAAATGTGGAACGGTTTGTCGACCAGAGACATGGAGCAGATGGATCTGGGACTATTTTAATGAACACTGGTATTCTATTTAACCAGTGATATGGAGTTCATATGGAAGTTGTTTATTATAGTTTTGTGTTTGAAATTTAAGATTACACATTTTGGTTTTAACCTTATACATCTCTGCCCACAAAGTCAGTCCAAAGCATGGAGGATGTTTTTTTACCAAATGATATACTTTCTTTTTTTAACAAAAAAATAATGCTTTGTTTTCAATAAGTGTAGTGACTACAATTTATTTTTTGTGGTGTTTTACCTTTTTAATAGTTTGTTACCACTCTATTGATAAACATAATGCTCCGGAATGGCAAAGTACAATCTATACTAATACAAAATAATTCACGAACTAATATAATATCGTTTATAATGGAACAATATTATAAACAATAAGAGAATAAAACGCAAGAATCCGACCAAATAAAAAATCTATCGAACTCGAACTAAAATGGTAAAATATTGAAAAAAATGGTTTCAGAACTTTTGCCTAGGTAGCCAAACCCGTCGAACCCGAACCTGAACCAAAACTAATAAATATCCAAATAAAACTTAACTCTCTAGATCCAAAGACTTGAAATCTGAATAGCCATAAACTGAACTCTATCGGATATATAATGTCCACCGATTCATTAAATTAAACCTTAAATATACTAGAACAATAATTCACATTTCTTAATTGCTCTAAAAAACATCAACAACATCATTCTTATAGTCACTACCAGTAAGATATCTAAAATAAATAAGAATTTGATTGCAAAAAATATGAAAACAGTTATTTACATATAATTTTTTAAGGAATATAAAAACAATTGTAAGCAGTATAAAATTAATTGCAAAATATATATAAATAATTCTAAAACTACAATATATTATATAAAAACCTTATATTATAATAAATTTCTCTAAATTGAGCTTTATAGATGGTCGCAACTACCCCCCCCCCACCAAAAAAAAATTAGAAGTTCATTTGCATTGAAATAATGTTCTAGCTTAGTTGGCGAAAGTTCTCTCACTGTCCCCACTAACCTAAAGTTAAAATCTCCTCCTGCCCCCTTCAAACTTTTTCTAAATATTTTTACCTTAACTTTTGTGATTTTTCTTTTACATCTGTTATATTTCATTTTCACCTCGTGTTTAACCCTAAGTGAATTACTCTCTCAAATAAGAGGTTTAGTTGTAGTACTTCGGGATCGAATCCACAGGGAACTAAGGAATGCAATAGATATAATCTAAATGATTATGCTGGGTTGAAAAGATTTAAAATAGTAAAGTTGCAGTTTATAAGCAATGGTAAGTTGCTTAAGAGAATGGATTTTAGGTTTGAAACAATAAAAGAAAATAGTTAGATTCAAGGTTGCTGTGAGGGATAAAACTCACTTCCTAGTTTAGGTTAGGTTAGGATTGGGGAGAAGACAATCGTGGGCTGAATCCCTTAAGAACTTAGAGAATGAATACGTTGTTTATATTGATTTTTGGTAATAAAAGAGTTTACAAGGATGATCTTGATGATCTAATAGAAAGAACAATGATTGATCAAAAGTGATTAAGAACAATG
>CAKOAT010198044.1:0-52994 GCA_932364175.1 Eruca vesicaria subsp. sativa
TGAAAAACATAGAGAAAGTAACAAAGCATGAAACTTACATTGTAGTTTACGTGTTTTGGATGATATGATCATTTGTAATGCTCATGTCTCTGAATAACATGAATGTGAAGAGAGATTTAAGTACATATGGATCCACAAGAAGAAACGTCATAATCGTTGGTCTGCGCATATAAACTAAAATTGTAAATTAAAAAACCAAAAGAAAAATACATATGAAAGCATTCTTCTCCTTCTAAGCTCTAACAAACAATCATTAAATAGAAATATGATACCTATGAACATATTTAAAAAGTAAGAATTAGAATTCAAATAGATCTACGATTAACCAAATCATATAGAAAGATAAAAAAAAATTCCTGCATCGTGGTGAAATCGTTATAATAGGGCATCTGTATATAAACCAAAAGAAAAATCAGCTCTGATGAAATATGTATATGTAAAAGCTTAATGATGTAAAATAACAAAAACAATATCAACATAAAAAGTTCAGAATAAAAAGTTCAGTGCCTTCGTTTCTCATACTGTGAATGTCTTATATATAGTAAATTGATGGATGTTTCTCAATGATTTAGCTTGCATGATAAGCTAATAAAATGATATGCATATGATATGATTTTAACTTGCGCAAGTAATCAATATTAGTAAGGTAAGTTAATAAAATTAAGTTTCCTAATTTGATACAAATTGTTAAATGTCATTAAGCAATGTAATCAATATGATATCAAGAGTAAATGGTTTACCGTATTTGTAATAAGGAAACTTATTAATACATGTATTAATTAATATTCTTGTGCAAGTAATATGTAATGAGGTTAGTAATTAGTGTTGCTTTCCTATTAGGTTGTCGATGATAAAAATAAATCTAAAAAGAAATTCTAAAAAAATTAACCAATAAGATTAAGAGAATTCTTCTGAGAAGCTCTGTATGAGTGCCATGTGGCAAATGTACTTCTCTTTTAATGTATAGGGGGATTTACGAGTACTTGTGAACTATTTACAGATTTTTTTGGAAACTACTAACTAAATAATATTCGGTTAGAAATAGACATGAAATTTTGTTTTGATTATTCTACTTAAAATAACATATAAATTACTTTAAAGAAAATATTTGTCCATATTATAAAAAAGACAAATAAAAAAATGCATATTATGATATAGAAACATTGTATAATGTTCACGATAACAAGAATGTTTTCTCTTAATAAGTAACAAGTAATAACAAATTATATAACTAAATTTTTAATACTTGTTACTATGTAATACCTGACTAGATAACGACGAGTATTCAAAAATTAAGATTCAATACGAAATAAGTAACAAGTATAAGAAGAGTAGTGAGTATTTGTATCCAGTCCTAAATGCAAGAAAAGACAAATATGAAACACTAATTAATAGATCATGTAACAAATAGCAAGTAATGGAACAAGTAACGGGGGAGAACGAGTCAAGTACAAAAAATAATAATGATACGTGATACTTGACTTAGTCTTGCAAGTAAAGAAAATTGTCACCTTGTTCCTTGCCTTGACAACACCGGATACTTAAATTTTCAAAGCGAGTACGAATCAAGTACCGAGTTTAAGGCAAGTAACAGGTAATGATGCCCAGCCCTACTTAATGATCGGACTTTATAAAAATGTACTAGGTGTTTTTCCGCACCACTTACAATGAATTTTTTTAAACTTAAATTATATTTAATAAAAAAATTTATTATTATTATTATAGATTTTATTATTACCAATATTCAAATATAGATTTGATTTAGTCAAACATTAAATTAAGATACAATATTTTTGTTTATTTAAAATTATATTTAATAATATATATGTAATATTTAAAATTATAATCATAGATATATTTTTATCCATTTATATTGCTTAAATATATTGAGTTAATGTGTATAAAATTAATCAAAGTGATAATAAATTGTATAATTATAAAAAATTTAAACTAAAAAATATTTACAAAATTGTAGATATATAAGAAACTAATGATTTTACGATTAGAAATTTATATTTTTAATACACATTTTATAATATAAAAATAAAATAGAATAATATTTCGAAATTTGTAATGTTATATTATTTAAGGATGATTTATGAGTTATTACCATATTTTAATTCTTTTACTGTAAATAAATATTAACATTAAATGTAAAGTATGCGCTATTACCATATTTTAAAAGTAAATATCAACATTAAATGTAGCAATTTATATTTTTAGAAATTTATATTCTTAAAAAGTTGTAGAAATTTTTGAAAACTTTAGTAATTCAAATTGTATAATATAAAAAAATAAATTAGAATAATATTTCGAAATTTGTAATGTTATATTTGAATACATTTATTTTAAAGATGATGTCTAAATTATTACCATATTTTAATTTTTTACTGTAAATAAATATAAACATTAAATGTAAGGTATATGTTATTACCATATCTAAAAAGTTTACCAAAAATTTAAATCAATATTAAAAATAATTATTCATATCATATCTTGCCATAAGTTATGTCATCAATAGTAGTCATGTCATATTTTTGTGTGAAACTGATTGTATAGATAATATGTGACAAAATCACTTCATAAATAATGTATAGGATACTTGTTTTCACTTTTATATGCGTTACATCTTTACATGATGTACATGTGTGTGTTTTTTTTAAGTTGGACAATTTAAAGACTTAAAGTCGCTTTTTACAATGGGCCAGGCCAACAAAGATGGTTTAGATACCAATTAATAATACAGCCCAACGGATGCAACCATACTGGTTCAACAAAATCAGATCTAATCACATCTGCCAATAATTTTATACGTAGCTTATTTGGTTTTATATTCCCTTAGAAAGACTTTTTTAAAGAATGTGGTTCTGTGGTAACTAGTGAGTGACCACTCACACAACTTGTCCAGTTTGCGAATATTTTTTTAGTTGAGAAGCTTAAGTCTGCTTTCCATGAAGGTTATCATGTTCAGTAGGAAGTAAGAGATGGGCTCCATTGATGAAGAAAGGTCACTCCTCCTTGAAGCTGAACAATCTCTTTTACAGGTTCAGCCTCATGGGTCTATACAATACTTATGACCATTTCTCGACTCTCTGAAGAAGATCCATGTCTGATTTGTTTATTTTTCAGGAAGAAGTAAAACTGTATGCTGAAGATGGATCAATAGACATTAATGGAAACCCACCATTGAAGCAAAAAACAGGAAACTGGAAAGCTTGCCCATTCATTTTTGGTAAAAAAAAGACACTCTGTTCATATCATTTGTAATACTTATGAGATCCTCCTCATGTCTTATTTTTAACATTCAAAAACCGGTATGCAGCCAATGAATGCTGTGAACGGTTGGCTTATTATGGCATTGCCAAGAATCTTATCACTTACTTCACAAAGGAACTACACGAAACCAATGTTTCTGCTGCTAGACACGTCATGACATGGCAAGGAACATGTTATGTCACTCCTCTACTTGGAGCTCTAATAGCTGATGCTTATTGGGGAAGATATTGGACAATTGCTTGTTTCTCTGCCATTTATTTCAGCGTAAGCTTCTTTTTTTAGCGAAAAAGTTGCTTTAGACAAAGGGTTCATCTACTCAAGATTTAGGTACCATATGACATATTATAGAGATGATAGTTTTTTATGTTTGGTTAAAGGGTTACTGAGCGCTTGGATGGATATTTGGCTAAGGGTTGATAGATAGCCAGGACCGGTCCTAAATACAAGTAAATATTGGTCTATAATATGCAAAAATTTCAAGAGTTAATAAAAATAAACACATAGCCTCCAAACTGTCAAATTATATTATTAAAACTCTTTTAAACTGTCTATATTCTCCAAAATCTTAGGATACGCTAATATAGTCTCTATCTTACTATCTATGGTTTGGTGAATTTTGAACAATGATGAAGAGTCTCACAGCTTCTTTTCTTACCAAACTGTTCTAGTTATGTTCATTTGCTTGATGATGTTCTGTACTTCTTATCTGTTTCAGGGAATGGTTGCACTAACACTCTCAGCTTCAGTTCCGGGTCTGAAGCCAGGGGAATGTATAGGCTCCATCTGTCCACCAGCAACAATAACTCAGCAAGCAGTTTTATTTTCAGGGCTTTACCTCATCGCTCTAGGAACTGGGGGAATCAAACCATGTGTCTCATCCTTTGGTGCTGATCAGTTTGACCAAACTGATCCAAGTGAACGAGTCAGAAAAGCTTCTTTCTTCAACTGGTTCTACTTCTCAATCAACGTTGGTGCGTTTGTCTCATCTACTCTTCTAGTGTGGGTTCAAGAGAATTATGGGTGGGAGCTAGGTTTCATGATACCAACCGTGTTCATGGGACTTGCTACTGCTAGTTTCTTCTTTGGCACTCCTCTTTATAGGTTTCAGAAACCTAGAGGCAGTCCCATTACTAGAGCTTGCCAGGTTCTTGTAGCCGCATACCGTAACATGAACCTCAAGCTCCCTGAAGAAGACAAGAACTCTGACCACACGGGCGGTTACATGTTTCTTGACAAAGCCGCAATGATTTCAGAAGAAGACGCCATTCATGACCCGTGGAAGCTTTGTAGTGTGACTCAAGTCGAAGAAGTTAAGATTATATTACGTTTGTTCCCTATTTGGGCCTCAGGGATCATCTTCTCAGTCCTTCATTCACAGATATACACTCTTTACGTCCAACAAGGACGGTCCATGCAACGAACTATAAGCTCATTCGAGATCCCTCCCGCTACTCTTGGCATGTTCGACACTGCAAGCGTCCTCATAACCGTTCCAATATACGATAGACTCATCGTTCCCTTTGTGAGAAAGTTCACTGGCTTGGCAAAAGGGTTCACTGACTTACAACGTATGGGGATTGGACTGTTCGTCTCTGTCTTGAGCTTAGCAGTTGCAGCTATAGTTGAGACGGTTCGGTTAGGTTTAGCTCGAGAAAGTGGAGATGTGATGACAATCTTCTGGCAAGTTCCTCAGTACTTTCTTATGGGCACTGCTGGTGTTTTTTTCTTTGTTGGTCGGATTCAGTTTTTCTATGAGCAGTCTCCAGATACAATGAGAAGTTTGTGTAATGCTTGGGCTCTTTTGACTACTACACTAGGAAACTACTTGAGTTCGATGATTGTTACGCTTGTGGCGTATTTGAGCGGGAAAGATGATGGTTGGATTCCTTCAGAGAACCTAAACAAGGGACATCTTGACTACTTCTTCTGGCTTTTGGTCTGTCTTGGCTCTGTGAACATTCCAGTTTTTATATTCTTCTCTGTTAGATACAACCAGAAGAAGGTTTAGTAAGGTTTTTTTCTATCCTTCTTCTTGGTTCCACACCTGAAGTATGTAACTCGTTTCGTCATGGAGGATCTTTAGGTATCAAGAAAATGTGTGAAGTAAGAAACATTGATCTTTCTTAAAAATATGTTTTAGATATAATAATGTGCAAAACTTTATTGGAGCGTTGGGAATACGATGAGAAGAGACTAGTGTTGTATGAGAGGAACAAGAAAAGTAAGTGAATGCACTGACTGAATGGTACATGACCTTGAGAACTAAGAGCATCCCTAGCTGGAAAGTTCTCCTAGAGTATTTTGGAAGAAAAAAAAAGAGAAAATCTCATAAAAAACCTTCAAAATAATGTTTAATAGCACTTTAAATCTTGAACTTATTTAATTAGCATATTAAACATTTAATTTGGCTTTTATATCATATAAAACCTTCAATTTGACTTGCTTGTTCATCAAGTTGAAATTATAACATGTTAACCTGCAATAGTAGGTGACGGATTGACTTTTTCTAATTAACAATAAATAACAATAAAAGCCTAAATAAAATTAGAAAATTACAGAAAAAATCTAAAATTAAATTTCATAAAACTCAAAATATTTTCTTAAAATTTTAAAGTTATTAAATTGTAAATTTTGAAAAAATTAAAATATATAAAAACTATAAAATATTATCACAAAAATTAACTAATTTTAACATTATCACCATTAACATGAATACTCTTTGTCATATCATCATTAAGGGTAGAATTTTTGGTTATATCGATAATGACACTTTTAAATACTTAAGAAAATATGTTGATTTTTGCAAATTAATATTTTTGAAATTTTCTGTTTTTTTTTTAAAAAAAAAAAATCTTTTGTACAAATTTCTTTTTTTTTTTAAACTTCAAATTATTTTTTTTTACAAAAATTAAATAATTTTAAACACCATTAAGGGTGATATTTTTGGTTATATCAATAAGGACAAATCTCTCAAATAAACTTTTTAAGTTTTTATCACAAAATAGACATCAAAACTAAAATGACCAAAAATAACATTCTTTATTTTGAAAATTTTCAGTTTTATTTTTTATTTTTAAAATTTGAAATCCTACCCAAAAACTCCACTCTTCAATTCTAAACAAAAAGGTCTAGAATTAGTTAACCCAAAACGTATAAGTATATATGTACTTATTTTTGATAAAATATTTAAGTCTATTTTGTTTTTATTTTATTTTTAAGGTCTATATTTGTGATAAAAAAAATTTTAGGTCTATCCTAGGGAATTTCTCTATCGACAATGACACTTTTAAATATTTAAGAAAATCTTTTCTTTTTTTTAAAAAATTAATATTTTTGAAAATTTTCTGTATTTTAAAAGAAAAATCTATTTTTTACAAAACTTTTATTTAAAAAAAATTCAAAACTTACGAAAATATTTTGATTTTTATTAAATTCGATTTTTCGATTTTTAAAAAAAAATTATTCAGGTTTTTGTTATTATTTATTTTTAATTATATTTATTAATTAAAAAATAGAAAAAAAAAATCAAACCATCACTTGCTATTCCATGTTAACAGGTCACAATTTTGATTTGATGAATAAGTAAGCCAAATTAAAAGTTTTTTGTGATACAAAAAATCAAGTTAAAAGTTTAATATATTAGCTAAATAAATTTAAAATTTAAAATGTTAGTAAGTGCCACATTGAAAAAAATTTATGTGATTTTCCCTTATAGAGGACGGGTTCTCAATACAATACAGAACCTTTGAGATATCTTCTAGACCTCCTAAGCATAATGTTAATCTACAAGTGGATTACTTTCAAAAAGAAACAAAATTTAATAGATAAATAAAAATACTAAAAATCAGTTTTTGTATTAGCTAAAAAAACCAATGAGTATAAGCGTTGTGCATGTTCTAAGAAATAGGAAGTCATTAGTCATGAGTTGGATTCCACCGTGAAGTGAGATTGTTCAAGAGGTTTATCAGTTTATAAACCGTCTCTATCTTCTGTTATACAACAACTGGATGAGATGGTGGCTTGTGAGTTGTACGATTCTCCAATCTAAGCATTATGAGACTAATTGATGACATCTTACCATATGCTTTGAAGGTGTTAAACAAGAAACCGATTGATTGAATCAGAAGAAAAGAAATTGAAGATTGGACGAGCAGAGAATAAACAAACGGAACATGTGAAGTAGATCACAAGAGGAACATGTGTGTGACTAATTAGGTTTCTTTTTTATCATCAGCAAAAACATACATGATTAAGATTCTGCAAAAATTATGTTTAATAATTTTTGGTAAGAAGTTTAATGTGTTAGGTTTCCTCTATCTTCTTAGTTCTTACTACTACTTTTTTTTTTGTTATTGTGAATACTAGTTTTTTTATCTACCAGTAGACGATTCATAAAATTAATTTACAATATAAATTACAGTAAAACCTCTACAAATTAGCTGCATTAAAATCTGTATATATGCAGGATTTCTTAAAATTATAAGAAAAAAACTAAAACTACTATCTAAGATATTAACTAAAAACCATTGAACAAATTATTAACATAGTTGGTAATTTTTTTTTGTAATAAACTTAAAAATTATTGTACTTTGTAACATGGACAATTCTCTCAAATAGATCTTTTTATATATTTGTATTTTAAAACAAAATCTTTTTTTTGGTTAGATGATCTTCTCAAAAAATTAAATTTCTAAAAATCAAGGTGGACTTTTAGTGTGTATTTGTTTTTTTCTGGAACTTCTGAGTTTGTGTGTTTTATTAAGATTTATGAGTTAATCTTTATATGCCAAATTTCTATGTTAAGGCCTAATATAAAAATTATAGGAAAGAAAAAATCTTAAAATAAATATAAACTGTAGCCTTTCATTTGTGTGAACTAAAATTTATGAAAACTGGGAACAAATTAGAAAAACTTACAAACACAGGCACACATCAAAAACAAATGTTCTTTAGTCGACATGAAATGATGGTTTGATTAAGTAAAGGGCCATAAAATGAAATATGGGCTCCGTGCATCAAATGGGCCCATTTATAACGGTTCAAACAATGCTAAGAGAAGAGGAAAAAAAGAAGAATCGCGACTATTATTCGTGGAGAATGGAGGTTCCAGGTTCATCGAAGAAGATGATCGCAACGCAGGAAGAGATTGTCACAGCTAAAGTACCTCTCGGTTACAGAGACCAATGCGCTCATCTCCTGATTCCGCTCAACAATTGTCGCCAGGCTGAGTTCTTCCTCCCATGGAAATGCGAGGACGAGCGTCACGTCTACGAGAAGTGTGAGTACGAGCTCGTCATGGAGATAATGCTCGCGATGAAGAAGATCCATGAGGAAGAAGCCAAAGCTAAACAGAATAAACTTCAAGGGAACATTGTTCCTCTAATTCCTAAGACCGCTAATGCTTAGGCCCCGAGATTCATTCTTCAAAATTTACGGTTAGTTTAATACCGTTTGAATTAGGGTTTTGGTTTAGCCTAAACCGGGTAGGTGATTGGATTGGAATTAATGAGATTGAATCTTGTTAGATTTCTTATGCATTTTTTTTTGGGTTGATTGATAATTTCAGCTATGTCACCTGCAGGATAACAAGTTCCAGTTGTTCATTTTACGACTAATCGCAGCGTGTGGTCGTGACAAATATAGTTATTTCGTTGACCTGAAAAATTTACTTCAAAAATTTAAAATATCTGATATTTCCAACAACTATTCGTAAGATACTGTTAATAGACAAACGAACAACATTTAGGGTCAGGGTCCGAATGTTACAAACCACACCACACGTAATAATAAAAAACTCTACATATACCTATATATCTATATGTTTTTTTTACTAGTAAGACTAGACCGCACCGCAGTTGTTCCGCAATTGCCTCACTGATAAGCTTCATATGTTAAATCTTAAAGTTAACGGTACACAGCTCAATTTTCATTTTTTCGTCAATCTTGAACACAAAATCTTCACATTGTTAAGTCTTAAAGTTAACATGACGCAGCCTAATTTTCATTTATTCATCAATCTTGTACACTTAAAAGCTTCATATGTTAGTCTTAAAGTTTAACAGTCACAGCTTAATTGGTTCTAGACTATATATATATATTTAGTGTCTGACTTTTGTTCTCTGGCTTCTAGGCTTACAAGGTTGTAAATTGTTTTGTTACTAGAGTCACTTTGTGTTACTTGTAAATGCTTAAGAAGCATTATGAAAATACAGCCACGCATAACAGAATTAGCTCTTTGTCTGACCCTCTTCTGCGTTAAAGCTCCCTGCGAGAGATACACTCCTTGATTTGGTGGATTATATACAGTTATGTCACAAAAGCTATAGAAAGATTCTATTCTTCTCCTTCTCACTTGCTATCGAGTACTTCTCTTACATATTGTGTGCTTCTTTTTATTGTCCTTACCACACTATGATTTGACAGCAATGGGTTTTTAAAGACAGATCCCTACTAAATGTTTGGTCTAAGATTCTCTAACATGTCAATGATTTTGTTTCACCTGATTCTTTTATCCATTCTTCTGAGTTCTAATTCTTACTCTGAAATATATTTGGTCAGGGATTCTCTGGAACTTTGAAGAAGGTGGGGGCTCTGCTTTTCAATGTTTTCTTCTTGTTAGTGATGAAACATCTGTTGCTACATTTTCAGAGGTCTCTCTCTCTCCCTTTGAAACTGTTACCCCAAAATATGTTGGTTTTCTGTCTTTATGAAATGAATGGTGTTACTATCATTGCGATTTTGGGCCGAACAGGGCTAGACTCTCAACTATTCCCACCTTCCTACTATAACTTTGACTCCTGCTTAGCTGTTTTTCCAATATTTCTTACATTTATTTAATGTATTCTGCCACTCTCACCGTTTTAATTTTTCGATTTTGATCTTGAATGGAGTTTGTGATGACGTTTTGTCAGCTTAAAATAGTTTTCTCAACCGAATGTTCGGATTTAGAGTGTACTAATCTTAACACACATCAACAAATTCGAGAGAAATAAGTTTTTTTCCACCTCCTTAATCATCTATGTTCCCTGTGCAAAAAACAATTAATGTAGTATAGAGTGGTCGGAATTTTACATTGTAATTTTTAATATTTCATTTCCTCGATATGGCTGCATAAACTGTTCTATAGTTTTTTTATTGTTATTAGCTGTAAAAAAACGATAACTCCACATTTCCACCGTTAAATTATTTAGTTAAAAGAATATGTGTTCAATATTTGAGCGAAACCAACCTATTATTTCACATAACATTTTACAATTTGACTCACAGTCCCGTGGGTATGCGATATGTGTACCAGAGATACACACGTTACGGGAGCATATAAGAAAAAGTTCAATATTTTGTAGTTATCCCCGTGATATGGAATGAGAATAAAAGAGGTTATGCTAAGAAAACATATCAAACCTAATTTCAAATCTTAAGAATGAAAAGTCAAGAGTTGTTTGGTCCTACTTCCAATAATTATGCACTCACTACTCTAAACCTTTTCACATAACCATGCATGTCTATATCTATCTATGTATACATTTTTGTATATTATTATAATATTTGCCTTTGATTTGTAAATTAGTTGTGGCCCATCCATTCTCAAATCACACTTTTAAACAACTATCTTTCACTTTTGTTCTTGTATTATTCTAAGTGTGAAAGGTTAATTTTTCTCCGTTCTCTCTAGGTGTTTTATGGATTACACCTTTATACTATTTTTTATGGAACTTGCCTTGTTCTTGCATGTGCTATGATCAAATTCAGTCAATGGGTGATGAGAAAATTGACCCAAGTAATACTTACAGTTGTTAATGACCTAAATCTATATATAGTTTGGTGAGATTTGCACCTGAATATAATTTTTAAAATATTTTAAAACTAGAATTAGACAACAACAATATTACATGATATAATGTGGTATTTTATTTGTGCTTTAATCTTTAATTATATATTTTATTTATAGTTTTAGATTTTAGTGTAACATTTTAATTATCAAATAATATTTCTATAATATTTGTATACAAGTGATGATGTGATAGTTATTTATATTTTTTTATGAATTTGAATTAGTTATAATAAATATAAGTTTCAAGTTTTGCCTTTGGAATATAACACTTTCAAACTTCATATATAGAATTTACAAAACTATATAATAGAGAGTCTTTTTGAAGATATTCTAAATAACCAAAAAATTAAATAAATAAAAAGGAAGAATGAATGTATCGTTTTGCAGTCCAGAATCCTATGGGGTTACATTATCTTTTATATATGTATAAAGTCTGATGATAAAGAAAAAAAACAAACAAAGAGAATTATTGAATTGTTTGATTGTGGTAAAAGCCATGAATCATGGATCTCTACAGTCAATTACTCATTAAATTTCTCTTGGAGCTATTGTCTACCGCCAGAATCATTCAATGTATTGTTTTTATTTTATTTTTCTCCCGTTGGTTCTTTCTTACTCTATTTATTTATTTATTTTTGGGTGAAAATACTGTATTTCTTATCACGGAACAATAACAACTTTTCCACAAGAAGTTTTGATTAATCCACCCTTAATCCATTGGCAGATTATTATTGAAAATAGCAATTTTGAGAAATTGAAAAAGTGATGGCCGATATGAAAGCTGAAATTAATACGTTATATCACACAGTATATGGATTTTTTTAATGTTTGTGTTAAAAAGTTAAAGTTTAAGGCGATTTTTTTAAAAAAAAAATCGATAAATGGTATCTGATTATTTGACATACAAAAAAGGAGTTTTTTATTTTTTAATTAAAAAAAAGGGCAGTACGTTTATACTCCTACAACTATGGGAAAACAATTCAGTGGTTTAGCTCAACAAGTCTATGCAGTATGGTGAACCATACGATAGTTTACTCAAATCCTAGTTTAGGAAATGTGATTCAGAAAGATCATGTGTAAACGTTTATCTGAATACTACGCTACCAATTAACAAGTATTAACCAGAAGGTGGTGTGTTTTGGCTGAAGAATAAAATTGTTAGTCAAAATTTTGATCAGTGATAAGAAAAGAGATATTGTATCCGGTTATAACAAAAACCATACACATTTCAAATTAAAGAAGGATACAAACCATTTTGAATGTCTCTATTTGATAATTTTGATAAACGATCATAACCTAGATAGCTTTGTGTAATATTATCATTGTCAATGTACAAATAATATACGTAACTCGAGCGTCTTTGAAAAGCCGGTGGTTGAATATTCATAATTTAATTACCGTCTAATCAAACATTAACCTTTTTCAACAATACATACTTTACATTCTCTTTTGGTATGCATCCAGAATTCCACGTGTGTTTAACAATTCAGAGAATGTGCATGAATGAGAAGAAAAGACAGAGCATAGTACTCTAAAATAAAGGTCAATGACTTCATTTTGTGTATAGATTTATATAGTTGATTTTGATTATGTCTGATTTAGGTTATTCTTCCTGGGGTAAAGCCGTAAAGGTCTTATGTAGCCGTAAAGGTCTTATGTGTAGATTAAAGACGGCACTTTGTTAAATTAATTTTCATTTATTTTTTCTCTTAATTGAATATTTATTTGGTTTTTGTAATTCTTGATACCACGTGAAACAACGTGTTAGTTACTTATATCATAAAACAATAGTTATTTATAATAGTACGTGAAATCATACGCAAAATACTATTTTCATTTCATTTTAATCGTCGTTTTAGGTTTATAAACACAAATTAAAGGTTTCACAAAAAAAAACACAAATTAAAGAAAATATTTAACTGTACATATTTTTAAAAATAAAAATATATTTACTTAAAAATGTTTATATATATATACATATATATCTTTTTGTATACATAACTATATTCCAACCAATAGAATAAATTTTGTATTGAAATTCTAACACTATACTTTATTTTCAAAAAAAAAAATATATATATATATATATATATATATATATTTTACAACAACAATTATATTAATACAGAAATAATATTTGATAATCAATATTGTGGTGATCTAATGGTTTACATTAAATGAGGAGTCATCATGATCAAGGGCTAAAATCAATTCCCCTAATACAGAATTGATAATTTCTTATTTGGTTAGGTAACATGGGTTTCTAACTCTCATGGAAGCACCGTAGCCTACTAATTAAGGTTTAAAGGCTTCTACATTTAGATATGAGGTTCGAATCTCAGATTATGCAATTTCTTGCATATTACAGAAAATCCAAGTTTCAAATCTCAGAAAAAACGATTTATTAATGCAGACTACGGAGAGAAAGATTTACAGAGAATCTTCAACATGGAGCAAGTAAATCTGGTTAGGAGTGGATCTTCATAGGATGACTCAGATGATGTATTAGGCGTTGATCCTTATAAGACAAATAGTATTGTCGGCTGTTGAATCGTCTATGAAATCTTTCTCATAAATGTAATATCATAATAAATTTGTGTTATAAAAAAATATTCTCACGTAGAGCAATTGATATTACCTATCACCAGTGAATAAACCTTCGGAGGATTTTGGATCTTGGTGCACCAGACATTCTAAAATATATAAATAGTTTTTGATGTTTAAAATACTAGTAGTCATTGTAAAACAACTTTTATGAGTATGATGGTCTTGAAAATAATTTATTAGTTGTAAAAATCTATTGGGATAATATTTGCTTTGATTGGTCCTCTAAAAGAGGTTAACTTCAATAAAAGTTTATATTAAGCCAAAAAAAACAGATTATCTGGATATACCGCTTATAGAAAAATTTTAGTAGCATAACAAAAAAGAAAATTAGTATAGACCAACAAAATTATATTCTATAGACCAAAGATCCAGGAGTTTGCCCTAAAAGAAATCCTCTCTGATGCTCTTCCCTAGGTGGCCGTCTCCATGGATTTCCCCTTCAGCTTTTGCCCAGTCCTTTAGCCTTCAGTCCTATGAAGCAACTCTCCTTTCCCATGGCTATGGTGGTGATTGTGTCTCTTCCATCAGTACTCCATTCGCCATCTCCGTCGTTACAACTCCGTCTGCCTCCAGATCCGCCGCCGTGTTTGCCTTTCCCGATGACGTTCAAAGCTCTCCCTCCACCGATATGTTCGTCTTCTCTAGTGTCGTTCAAAACTCTCTCCTGGCGGAACCACCAGATCTGTCACCGTGTTCGTACTTTCCAGTGTCGTTCAAAGTTCTCTCCCTGCCGGAACCATTAGATCCTCCCGACGCTTCATTCCGCTTTGCTGTTCATCCACACTTTGACACACCTTTCATCCTCTCTCAATCATTTTTCAAAATTTGGAATCTGGAAATCTCGTTTCCAAATCTGGTCAATTGTGTATGCAGTGTCTTTTTGGTAGATGTGTTGTCTGGAGTTGTCACTGTTCTTCTCCCATTAATATCACCTCAAGCTTTTACTCAGATCTCATCTCTAAAGCCTCCATCCATGATGGCGACAAAGATTAGTGGTGGTGGTGGTCTCCTGGTGTCTGTTAGCGACACCTTCTTCGCCTACGGGGTCCCTTATCCTGTGATATACATGTCTTTATGTGGGTGAGTCGACTGGATTTCGATCAGTTCATGTTTCGAATTCTCAAGTACTCTTCCTTGTAAGGTCTTTCATCCCCATCTTAGCTCTTTTTCTCTACTATAGAATGGTTTAGACAGCTATTTGTGTGGGTGACGTTGTAGTTGAGGTTCATGATTTTAGCTGGTGATATACCGATGGGCTTAGTCTCATTTGATTTTATCTTTGTGACATCTAATAGCATTTATATCGCCTTAGCGCGATCGTCTACAGTATGTAGTTCTCTTACGGGGTCCATTTCGAATGTTGGTGTTGTGTTCGTATATCTCTCTTCTTGGTGACATGTAAAAGAGAAATTCATTGTCATCTTTATCCCAAAGAATATGGATGTAGAAGGTTATGATTTCCCGCTTGTCCTTCGTTTGAATCAGTCTTCTCTCCTAATTTTTCTACCTATTTGGAGTGAATTGGATGAACAAGTTTCGTTAGTATTGCAAGGATCTTCCTCTGATTGAATGCTCTTCTCTGCATATTGTGCAGTGTGTGTGGTTCTATGGGTTACACTAGATGCGGTCTTTGAAGAAGCTTATGATATTGTTATGATACGATTTCATATGGTTTCTTTTTGTGATTTGTATCGCCATTTTATCCTTTTTGTTATTGTTGTTGTTTATTTGGCTGTCAATAACTTCTTTGTGTCATCCTTTGAGGGACTATAAACATATCTAAAATTAGAGAGAATTAGCAAAATACCCATATTTGTAATCTATATTAGAAAGTTGCCATTCGATTGACAGATGAGACACATGTCACACAATTTCATCCAAGAATAGACAAAAGTGCCCTAACCATCTGACACTCTCTTCCCCCTTTTCTCTTATACACACACTCTATCTCTTGACACTCTTTTTTCTCTATACGGATGAATCCACCATAAGAACTCATTATTCTTATTTTTTTTTCATTTATCCTCTCATCTCTTTCCTCAACCATTATTCTTTTTTTTTCTCTTATTATTTTGTTGAACACACTCTTTATACTTTTGAACAATTTTTTCCTCATCTTAATTTCAAAATAATTTTCATTAAATAAAAAATAATTTTCCGCATACATTCTAAATTCATGTCAGTTATATGAGAAATCATATCTTCAGCATATTTTCCGCGTAAAAGAGTAAATCTAAAGTAATATATTTACAAAAAATTAAAAATCTGATAAATACTTTTTCTAGGTTTAAGATCAATTACATTATTGCTAATTGATGATTTGGCCACCAAATATGTTATAATATATGCTAACGAGTTAACATTTTGTAATATGTTACAAATTTTGTTAACATTTAATATTAGTTGATACGTGTATTTGTTAACAGCTAACACCTATGTTAACATCTACAAAATATTTGTTAACATGTAACACTTCTGTTAACACCTCTGGTATATGTTTTTGTTAACATTTAACACTTCTGTTAACATTTACATTATTTGTTAACAGTTAACACAAATGTTAACATCTTTGGTACATGTATTTATTAACAACTAACACTTTTGTTAACAATCGATAATGATGATTATTCCGACGATTTTAAAAATACTTCAATGTTGATTTTCTCAATATGTGATGTAATTAAAATAATTTAGATTCATATGAATAGTAGTAAAATAGTAATAAGTTCTCTTCTCAACAATAATTTTTCACATAAAATAGAGTGTATTAACATGATATCTTTATATTTAAAATTAGAAACAAAAATATAATAAAGGAGAAGAAAATGTATCAGTTGATACAAGTGGCTATAGAGTGGATGACACAGCTAGGAGTGACTATAGAATAGCTGACATAGCTACACAGAAAACCTATAGGGTCAAAATCGTCTTAGAAATAAATTAATCAATCATGAATAGTTAGCTAATTAAAATATCGATTTTGGGTGTAACAGCTAATTATCTCTTAAAATTAATGCAAGTTTGGTTTGTTCAAAAACAAAAAAGTCCTACGATCCAGAATCCCCCCCCCCCTACTTAACTAAAATTGTAAATCAAAATATTTGATCCGTGGTTGGAAATTGTGGACTATAATGTAGGTGTATGATGGTTGTGATTCGTCATCGACTTTTATGTGCAAACAATAATGAAAGTAAGAAGAAAACGATATGGAAAGGACCCAGAGCATGGGGTACGTTTTATAATATGGGAAAATAAAATATAAATATAAATAGTGTTACTCCAGAGAAGTACTATTATTATATACATACACAAATTTAAATTCCAAGCACTTTTATTACTTACTAGGGAAGAGAAAAGGAATAGAAACAGAAGAAAAAATGAATGGGAAATGAAAGAAAAGTAGAAAACAAAAGAGAATTAGGGGAATGAAGTCAAATCAGTGGTCCAAAAGACAAAACGAAGGACCATTGTAAATTTCTAATTTATTCAAATCACAAAGTTAAACACGAAACCATAAAACAAAAAAAATGGAAAATACGAACAATAATTATGCTATGGTCAAAGCTTAGCAGTTGGGATATTTTAATCTGGCCTAGTAAACTTACATGGTAAAAGAAGATCTAGTAAATTTTGAGATATAGATGAAAATTATTAATTTCTCTATTTCAAATTATTTTTCATTTTGACGTTTTGCACACAAATTAAAAGACTATTTATATATTCAGATTTATTTTTGTTTGACCATTAGAATTACATAATATTTATATGTATATATATATATATATATGTTTTGCTACTTACTTAAAATGCATATCAAATTTGTTTAACAAAAATTACATCTAAAATCTCAAAATAGCAAATACATTAATGTGTTTTTATTTTCAAAATTTTATTTTTAAACTTATTGATCGCCTAACTTATTAAAAAATAGAAAATCACTTCAATTAATATTAAAATTTGAAGTACAATAAATTTGAGCAGTGAAGAATTTGGATTTTTATTTTCAAAATCTAAATATCCGAATCTGACCCAAAATAACCAAATTTAAATAAAAAATATCCAATCTTGATCTGATGTGTAAAAATATCCAAATGGGTACTAAACTCCATTATCCCGAAATATTTGATCTAAACCTGAATAAGTACATGAATGCCCATGGTTGGTCCTAACTCGTGAGTTATAAGTTTTTTCATTATAAATGAGAAAAAATATATTTTTTGCCAGCTCACAGATGTTTATTTGATTATTCGTGGAAAAAGATTAGTTTTTTTAGAACAAAAGGGATTGATATTAAGATGTAAGAATATACAATGTTTTCATGCAACTTGTATAGATATAGCTATGTGTAAATTTATGGTACGTCGTCATGCAATGATTCTCTTTAAATAATTTAAAAATTTAAGAGAATACTGAATGGGTCAAGAGTCAAGACTAATGTAACCAAGTAGATTATGTATATCATTATAGTGTTAACTGTGAAGGAAAAAACACATGTCACCCTGATTCTTTGAATAAACAAGTTTATAAAAGCAAAAAACCATTCCAGCTGGTTATTTATATAAGGGAAACCTTTATTCTTTCTATTTTACTAGTCTTGAATCTTGATTGTCTAAAAAAGTGACCAAAATTTGACTTACGAGATTTAAGTCGTCAAATCATCACTATGTTATGAACAATTAAAAAAAGAGAATTATATTTTGAGTTTTAACGCTTTAGTGTAGATTTGTTCTAAAGATATAACGTCATTAACACAATTTGAACCAAACCAAAAGCCACACCGTACCAAACATTTATGTATGATTTAAACATAACAGAAACATGATGTGATGTATTAAATTAAGTAGCATTTACTAGATTTTTGTGTTTCCAAAACCGAAACTATCAAGCAATTCCGAAAGAATATGTCAAATTAAATCCTTGTTTTAAAACACAGCTACAACGGAATATACAACAAACAGAAAAAAATTGATGACCTTTTCTAAAGTTTAATTATTATTATTTTGGCCTTATGCAAAGATGTATGTATAGGGCGATACAAGTATGAGTGCATCCAAAAAGACAAAGAGAATAGATGGAAAAAGAGTCAGTCATCTTTTAGAAAAAGTCAGAAACCATATCAGAAAACAAATAAAGTTTCTCTTTTAATCCAACATAGCCACGAATCCTCTCACAGGCTCTTCGTTTCTCTTTCTTTCGTTTTGCGTTTTGAAGAAAAAGAATCTCAACTTTTTGTTCTTGGGTTCTTTAGGGTTCTTGGTACTGATCGATATCCTTAGAAAATGGGTAAAGCTGCTGGGAGAAACGGTAATGAAGACTATGACGGCGTTGGATTTAATGGTCACAGAGGCGGTGGAGTTAGGCCTTACGTACGGTCTCCAGTGCCTCGGCTAAGATGGACGCCGGATCTCCACCGTTGTTTTGTTAACGCTGTTGATATGCTCGGTGGCCAACATCGTACGTTTAGTTTCTACTCGAATCTTTTGTTATTTTGTTTTTATTAACATGTATTTTTTGGGATCAAATATTAACATGTCTTTTATTAACAAATCCTCTTTGTCAACATTTCACACATATGCTTTACTTTGTTTCTTCAAGATAACTCCAAAAAAGCATCGTACGTTTATCGTCATCGTCATGAAGGATCATCTCTTAGTCATGTTTTTGAACCAAGCTTCACGTTTGCTTACTTTGTTTCATCATTTATCTTAAAGTTTGGATGCTTTTTTTGGAGTTGTCTTATTTAAAAAAAAAGTATTGCAATTTCTCATTACTTTTTTCATGAATAGTCATTACACAGAATCATCACAGTAACCTTTTTAATTTTGTTTGTTATCTTTTGTATTTTTGTTGGGTTTGATGAAACAGGAGCCACTCCAAAGCTTGTTCTAAAGATGATGGATGTGAAGGGACTCACAATTTCACATGTCAAGAGCCATCTCCAGGTAATAATTTGTACCAAACATTTGTTTTTTTTTTTCCTAGTATCCGTATCATAATATCTTGAATATTAAAGCACATTTTCTCTTCTATTTTTGATAAATATAACAGATGTATAGAGGTTCTAAACTCACTTTGGGGAAACCAGGTAATGTATATTTTTCCTCTGTGTTTATTAATATCCATAAATATTCTGAAATGATATGATTTTCGAAAGAATGGGACCGTTGATTTTAATTTGAGCTGTTAACATCAAAACTATAATAATGGATGGAATTTAATTGTTTTACTGTTTCTGTTTGTAGTATGTACTATTGGCCTAGTGTCATGATTCATAAGACAATTGTCATAAATACATTTGTTTTGATTAAAAACAAGAAAATGAGTATTGCTATTTTTATAGATCAAGAGAATATTCATAATGGTCATTAGTTATTTTATTATTATCTTTTGGGGACAGAGGAAAGCTCTTCATCTTCAATAAGAAGAAGACAAGACACTGATGAAGATCATCTTCATGACAACTTGTCTTTACACACAGAGAATGATTGTCGTCTGGGTTTTTACCCCTTCCCTCCTTCACATTCTTCTCTTAGGTAATTCTATTTTATTTTATTTTTATATAATTTCTGAATAGCCTTTAATTTGGAATAGTTATAATATTATGCCTTTTGGCTGTATTTGAATTGTCCTTTTTATTGTTTGTTGATATTTACTTTGGTACAGAGGAGGAAGAAGAAAGGAGCAGACTTCAGAGTCTAGTGCTGATGATGATGATAACTTCCTTCACATCAAGAAGACGAAAGAAACGACAACGTTTCCGTCATATCATTTCCACAAGGTATTTTTTTTTTGCCAACATGATCTCATGTATAGTTTAGTTAAGTCTTAACCGGGTGGATTGAAATTGGAGTAACATGAGGCGAGTCTTGTTCGGTTTAGTAACTGATCTCAACTATTTTAGCTCAAACAGAAAGCAGAGAAGGAGAAGAACAATTGGGAAGAACACGAAGAAAAGGAAGATTTGTCGTTATCTCTGTCGTTGAATCATCATCATTGGAGAAGCAATGGATCATCAGTGAGCGAAACGAGTGAAGCGGTCTCCACTTGTTCTGCACCATCTTCAAAGATTGCTACGGTTCTTCACCAAAGATTGATCTTAACCTTAACCTCTCAATTTCTCTCCTCGGCAGCTGAAATTAATAAATAAATATTTGTTTCTTAGATTAGTTGTAGTGAAACATTCGGATTTTTGTTATAAAACTACTAGAGCTTAGCTCTCAAAAAAAAACTACTAGGCTATGAAAATCTTGAAAATAAAATTCAAAGTTACGTAAGTATCAAACTGAAACCTCTAATAAAGACTATAGTATAAAACGCCATAACAATGTAAAAGAAACAGAGCCAATCCTAAACAAAACAAAAAAATACAGTATGTTCATTTTTCATTTTTCATTTTTCATTTTTCATTTTTCATTTTTCATTTTTCATTTTTCATTTTTGGAAGATAAAAATCAGTTTAAGACAAAAAGTAACAATCAAAATAAATTATACGAATTTAACAGCCTGTCAGTAGTATTCAATTTCTTGAATTAATATTAGTACCGTTTTGTCTTGATAAAATAGTAAAAAGGAGAAAAAATACTTTTGAAAAAAAATCTTGAAATTCACACTTTTGCTCTCGTGCGGAAGACCATTGTCGGTGTGGATGAATCTCTGGCACCGTGTTGCCTCGAGGCTCAAGACGGCGAGGCATTGAAATGATCTCATATGAGTTGATTTCCTTAGATATCACTGGCGAGTTTCTCCGTTTCACAAGTCTTTCTTGATGTTACTGTGACCTGCATTCTAATTCTGGTATAAGTTTCATACCACGAACTTACAGAACCTATGCTAGAAGATGTTCTGCGTAGAGCTGCAACGAGAAATAAATACAGTGATTCTAACAACTTTGAATGAGCTTGGGCAGATCCACGATCTGTTATCAAGCATGCTTTTGAACCATTTGGTGATCATTGCTCTAGAAGTTGCGGCGAATTGCATGAGTATTCGTTCAGCCTTGAAACAGAGGGAGTTGCTTTTGCCGGCCCAGCCCAATCTAGTTGCATTCCTAACGGCTAAAGCATATATTAAACATTTATGCCCATCCATAAATATAAATACAAAAAGTTACAAAATTTTGAAATAGAAGAACCAATCCCAGTAACTCATCAACCTTGTTAAAATATACATTCAACCACTATACCACAAAAAGATTTTACTAAATTTATGCCGGCTTACAGACTTATTTTATTTGCGCTTAAAACCCTTATTTGTTGGGTTTTAGGTAAGGATGCCATGTGCTTTTGCAAAAGTTTTTGTTTGGTGCGACATGTACAGCAACAACATTCTTTGCATGTACATTTCTATCAATTTAGACCATCTCCAATGGGGTTCTATCCCATTGGAGTTCTAAAACTATATATATGTATGTATATATTATATATATGAATATAATTGTAGGGTCTACCAAATATTGTAGAACCCTCCCCAAAAATTCTAAATGTAGAACTTTTTAGAATTTTTGAGGAGAGTTCTACACTATTTAGTAGACCCTACAATTACATACATATATATAATATATACATATACATATATATAGTTTTAGAACTCCAATGGGAGTTATCAGTTAGTTATCAGTTAGTATGAAAAAACTCTTGTATGTTTCATTTTTTTGGGAAAGATTAACCATGAACACTAATAAACGTAGTATATTCTAAGTAAACTCACAAGCCCGAAACAGATTACGAGACGCTCGGAAATCGAACTACATGTGACTATAGGGGTTCAAATGGTTACATTGTCTAATAAGATCTGTGTAACATGTTGTTTCTGAATTTATTTACTGTTTATTGCCTTTGCCAAACTTTTAGACGAGAGATGAATGATTTTGCATCTTCTTTTAAAATGCTTACCCATAACTAAAAATTGAGGTATGGCTCGGGTCATGTACATGTAGTACTAGGCTATTAGTTGGCGGTTTTACATGTCAATTCCGTATCGTGGATATATTGTGACTGGTTCATAGCCAAACTTCAATTTTTTCTATTGCAAGCACAATTTTATCGTGGATACATCATGGTTATGTGACAGATTTTTACTAGGATGAATAGAACAAACGAAATATATATATATATATATATATATATATATATATATATATATATAAGTGTGTGTGTGTGTGTTTTAGACATAATATCAGACCCTTACATGATGTTGGAATCATCTTCGTTCACAAAAGCCAAAGATTTGTATTGTGGACTAAACTTTATTTAGCCTTGTAACCACTTTATTTGGACTATTATACCACATTGTAACATCAGGGTCATCCTAATTTGTCAGTCCATATATATGCATATTATTCGTTGTGTGTAAGTTTTACTCACGTAATATTGTAAATCTTTTTTTAATAGAACTAGATCATTTTCCGTGCTACGTGCGGATAATTGTGTTTTAAATTTTATGGTCAATTTTGTTAACTTATTTATGTAATTATAGAATAATTCAGAATTTCATATGTACGTAAACTATATATTATGTTAGATATAGTATGTGAGGGGAGACATGATTTGTTTTTTGTTGTTTGAATGTTACATAGAGTTTTTACATTTTTGTAAGAAAAGTATTTTTTTTATTAATTTACTAATTTACCAAAGAGTTAAACATATAAAGATAGTTTGGATGATGTCGAAAACTGTTCTCGTTAGTTTTTTTTATGTAGTTAGTTTTGTTTCCTCGATTATTATCTTCTGACTTTGAGCTGAGGTGTTGATGAAAGATTTAACTTTAACTCATTTATTAAGTCTAATTTTTATCTTTTTTTAAGTCGGCGATGACTTACCAAAATAAAAACGTGTAGCCTATGATAAAAAGCGAAATATCTTATTTTGTAAAAAAGTTGTTAATAAATATTTATCAACATTTAAACTATTATTTCTCTCTAATTTTGTATATTTTGGAGATAATATTTGTCACCACAATAATTTTATATTTTCAGTTATTTATGCTTTGAACTCCGTCAATAGAGATGCCTGGTTGTCCCAAACTGTATACAGTATAACCTCTTTAAATTAATAATCTATAAATTAATATCTCTATAAATTAATATAATTTCATAGTCCCAAATTGAATTTTTGGTTCAATTAATATCCCGATAAATTAATAATCTCTATAAATTAATAAAAAATTTAGTTTTGGTGTAGTCCCAACCTTATTAATTTATAGAGGTTTTACTGTATATACCTTTAAGATTTTTCTGTTTATATTTATATTGTAGTTCTTTATTATTATTTTAAGACTTTTTGTATACATATATATACATTATATTTTATCTATTTGTTTTTGTTTTCGTTATTCTTTTTTCTACGTACGATTTGTATAATTTGAATTATAACTTTATTCGTGTATGATTTTTTTTTATCTGAATTTGTTTTATTTTTGCATAAATATTTATTAATTTTATTTTGACCAGTGTTAGCTAAAAAATTATATCATTTTTTACTTTTTCCTTCTAAAAAATTTAGAAAATAATTTACCATTTTTTATTCTAAATCATATATATTTTTTAGATATTATAAAGTAAGATTACATTATATGTAAATTATTGTTAGTTTCTTCTTTTCTGTCGCTACCTCTTCCGATCTCATATATCGTATAATATAAAGTTTTATCTTCTTTTTCATTTTCATTTTCATTTGAAACTTTGAATACTCTATATGTATTTGTTGAAACATAATCATTTTAATGGTTTCGTGGCCATTACTAATTTAACTAAACTATTTGTGTATAGTTAACTAATGTTAATAGTCTTAATCTAAAGTTTTATCTTCTTTTTCATTTTCATTTTCATTTTCATTTGAAACTTTGAATACTCTATATGTATTTGTTGAAACATAATCATTTTAGTGGTTTCGTGGCCATTACTAATTTAACTAAACTATTTGTGTATAGTTAACTAATGTAAATAGTCATATATTCTTATGACAAACATGCTTCTTGAAATCTTATAAATATTTTAAATTTTCAGTGACTTGTATGCAACTGTAACATCTATCATATACTCAAGCATCCAAAGAAGCATGGTACTATATTATTTTCCATCTTAAAATCAGGAAAATTATAATTATTTGGCATAAATTTTGGATTAACTCTTCAGTGATCACATTACTATTTATTTTTATTTTTGATTATGTTGTGTTGAGAATCTTTATATCTGCATTGAAAATATGTATCTTATATTTATTTTAACTTCAAGTTCTTGCTTCCAAAATTTTTCTGATAATGTGTAGATTTGGAAGGGGAGGTCATATGTATTTTAACTAACTTAAAAAACTATTAAGGTTTAAACGTTTAGTGATTAGTGCTCATAACTATCAGTTAAAAATACTTAAATTCTATGAGTAATAAGTTTGTAACTCTGACATGTAGTTTTTTTTATCTTATGTTCTCATAACATTTATCTTTAAGAACAAAATTAGTAGTATAACAGTCAACGGTTTACTTTGGATTTTGAAAAAGGATTGCATTCCACGTGAGATAAGCACATTCATCAAACATTGAATGGGATTCTTATATTGATCAAAGAATAATATTACTTTTCTTCACAACTTGCATCACTTTTGTTTTTCTAGTGAATGGATCAAAATTATTGAAACAATATATAATATCCAGTTTAATATTGTATGAGTCATTCAGTTTTTAATTACTCATAAATTTCTATCGTAAGTTGCTAGTGATTCCCCACTTAATATGTTTGATGAGGAAAAAAATACATATTTGAGTATTTCCATAACCAAATAGGTATGCACTAAGCAGTAACAGTTACGAACTCAATAGTACAACAATCAAATATCCCTAAAACTAAAAAGCCTTGGTATAAGGTAACCAAATTAAATTAGTTTCGTTTCACAATCTTATACTGTGTAATGTTGCTGAATCGTGTCAACGTCAAGTCCTTTAGACTTAACCACTGATGCTACTCGTCCTGTTGATGTATTTAGTTCTCTCAACCTGCAAAAATGTGTGCAAACCCGGAAGAAACAAAAAAAAATTGAATTGTGATAGGCGAAGATATTTTTTTGGGTAGATTTCATATACTGTAAGAGTTTTGAACCGATAGTGCGATATAATATAGAAAAAAATGGAAGGAAT
The DNA here is from genome assembly GCA_932364175.1 of Eruca vesicaria subsp. sativa. NCBI lineage: Eukaryota > Viridiplantae > Streptophyta > Magnoliopsida > Brassicales > Brassicaceae > Eruca > Eruca vesicaria. The sequence goes on from CAKOAT010198044.1 coordinate 25,841, forward strand.
TAGTTTTCACCTGGCCACCTCAGCTCCGCATTTAGACTGTTCAGCAATCTCAGAGAGTTCACTGTAACAATTCTTTTTGTTGAAGATGTTTTTTTTTGTCTATGGTGGTTAAAGTCCATCGAGGGTACTTTGAGATGCAGCCGATTGAGCTTCTCATTCCTCTTTATCGTAGTTTTTATTCACCGTGAAGGTCATCTTCTTTTAACACATTAAAAACATCATATAAGCTGGCAACATTTTCACTGGTTGCTCTTGATTCGTGCGACCATTTTGTGGTGTAGGTAATGGGAATGTATAGCCAGATCACCCAACCCATCCTTAACAGGCTCCATATATCCGCACAAAACTCTAGATCACAGAAACCACTATGAATGTTGCCACCACAATACAAGAAATATCGGTTTTAGTAGCACACGAGAAACGCTACTGTAGAGTTTTCGTAGCGTTTTTATAAACACTTTGATCACCCAACCCATCCTTAACAGGCTCCATATATCCGCACAAAACTCTAGATCACAGAAACCACTATGAATGTTGCCACCACAATACAAGAAATATCGGTTTTAGTAGTACACGAGAAACGCTACTGTAGAGTTTTCGTAGCGTTTTTATAAACACTTTGACAGTCGCAGCTATAATAGACCTCCTATATATCATAGTGTTTCCCGTATGTTATAATTAATACATCTATTGTTGTAGCATTAATCGTGAGCTATAAATTAGCATTTTATAGCATTTAATTCGTGCTATGATATCCTTTTTAATAGTTTTTTACTACTGTAAAATATTTTCTACTGATATAGATATAATAATAATATAATTAAAATAAACTAATTTTAAATAATTAAATTTAATTGATTAAATATTAAATCATTAAAATTAAATCAAAAATAAATTCACAATTAAAAATAAATTTTATTTATTTATTTTAATCAGCATACAAATAGTTAAAGAACACACTAAACCAAAAAAAAATTAAACCAAAACCTAGTTAATCAATAACTAATCCTAAGCCGCCTCCATCCATCAAGCTCCTAGGCCTCTGGTGTCTTCTCCCTTCTCCCTTCTCCGTTCACAACCACCACTGCCTCCTCCGCCGCTGCCGCCTGCTCATGACCACCAAATTTGCTCACAAACGCCTCCATTACTCATGAAGTCTTCTATGGACATGACCATAAGCTCTGTAACCACCACCACATTACCAAGAACACAAAAAAAAAAACAGATTCAGAGAGAGAGAAATAAGAAGAACAGAGGGATATATAGAGATAAACCACCAAATCTGCCTTCAATCTCCGTGGAAGTCCGGTCTGAGCTTGAAGGTTTACCAAGATTAGAACAACGGATTCAACAAACGCAGCTACTCCGATATCTGTCCCACCTCACTGCTCCTCGCCTGTCCACTCATGTCTGCCGGTCTCCAGCCCTTCTGTGTCGATTGATTCAATCGACTTTTTGTCGAGAAGAAGATCATCGAACAAAGAGAAGAAACAGAGAAGGAGTTCATCGTGGGAGAGGAGAGACAGCTTTTTAGGGTTTTCTGTTTGTGGGTTTAATGGGCCCCAAACACCAAAGAAAACAAATTAAAAAGGAAGCTCAAAATACCCAATTTCGTGACATGGCAAAACAACATATTCCTATTGGCTGATTATTTTCGCCTACGTGGATAGCTTCCATGAGACTTATATCCCCCTTCTATTACTTGTTTGATAATGTTTTTGGTCAAAAACCCATTGTATATCTATAATTATAAAGCTCTTAAGAATATACTACTTAAACCTTTTTGGAATAGCACCAAAAAGCTAACTGCTTCCAATAATCAAATAATCAAACTATTTTTTTTTCAATTTTTTGTTTTTGCAAAGAATTTTAATTTCAATAAAAACCTTACAATAATTATTTCAAGCTACAAATTTTCCTTGCAAAAATATAAAAGGGGGGGGGGTGTAAACCTAGATGTTGGATTGCCGCGGATGCACTTTCAAAAAACTTGCATTAACAAAGTTTGGATGAGGTTTCGTGGGATCTATAACTGTATAAACTTTTGCAACTTTAATGTTTGTGACATTTTTCGTTGATGGGTGCTAGCATACATAGTGTCGAACGAGAACCGATGTTTACTGAATGGTGTCTTGGTTGAAAAACTGAAACAGAACGCCCTTGAAGTTAAGCCACACCGGCACCATTATGAGAGCTAGTTTTTCTTGTTGAAGACCCGGAGACCATTTAGCTACAAACATTGTTTGTCCATCGCTTTGCCATAAGTTTTGAGTTTGGTGCAACGTCTTGCGTTTGGACACGGGACACTGAATAAGAAAGCATTTCCCTTCATTTTGGAAACATGGATATCGCGCTTTAGTCTCCTCCATATACCATTTACGATGGAAAGAACTGCCCCACGGACCAGGGCATCATCATAGAACTGGCCAATGATGACACATTCCCACACTTTCTTGTGTTTCTTTACCATTGCGTTTGTGATAGTAATGCAAGGTTCACTCGAGTCAAGGAAAAAGGTAGTCTGCTTTGAGCAGAGCTTGTTGAAGGATCCTGCCACACATCTCTTCTAAACCGCTGCAGCGTTGGGTACAATCGATACAGTGGTAGCTATAGCTGTAGCCGGTAAGTTTGTTCCTGTTTGAGCTGCCGCAAGCATGTCCGTAGATGAACTTTAATAGTAGATGTAGCTGTATCTGGGGTTGAGGATACAAGCGCAAGACTGTCAACATGTACAAGTGTGGATGTAGCTGCGGATAAAGTGACATGTTCTAGGCCATTTCCATGAACCTCACTATTTAGAGGTACATATTCCACTATAGCTGATACATAACAGACTGGTTCTTTTTGTTCGACAAGTACATATGGAAAAGTAGCTGTTGTTTCGACAGGTACAAAGGGTACTGTAGCTACAGGGGTTTCATTACTGAGCTCAATGCCATCCGGAGAAGCTAAGAGGTTTCAAGATATCTATGTTTCAGAGGGGGAGAGCTTGGATTTCTGTTGGCCCTAGCTGAGGCAATAGTTTGGGTGAGTAGATCTGAAGCACAAAAGGATCCCTAGATGGTACAGCCTAGGCTGGCTGTGCGGACGAACTAGTAGAGAGACAAGGAGGATGATTCTGTTTGGGGGGGGGGGGATTCTTCTTCGCCATGTCGGTAAATTCTCGGCACCGGAAGCAGTGTAGGAGGAGAAAAAAATTTAAAGGTCGTATTTCGGTCGAGAGAAAAAATTAAAAACTCAACGCTCATTTATGTTCAAGTTATTACATATATCTCCTATATATTAATACAAAAACATTTAAAATTTTTATAACCTGTAGTTTGTATCAATTAAAAAAGTGACATCCTAAATTGTCACATAATTGGAATGCTAATTTTGCATGGTGGCTTGACAATCAATTGGTAATTTTGTTAGTCGAAAATTAAATTTCTAGGTAATGTTATATTATATAGTATGTCCAGCATGGACCATTTATTTATTAAATTAAAATTTATTATATATTTCTTTTAAAACCTATGGAATTACCTAATGTGATTAAAAATATATATGGAAATTAATAATTTTAAAATAAATATTTGCTAACAATCTCTATACTTTTTATCATTTTTTACAATTCTTTATTATTAAAATAAATTACACAATTACATTAATTATATAATAAAAATTACTTTTTGGTATATGTTGTATTTTGAATTTTTCAAAACGAGAATAAATTACTAAAACTGTTAAAAGTCCCACATAATTTTTTGTGATCAAGGTTTAATTTTTTTCTATAATAAGATACAATGATTATAAAATCAGATGAATAAATAATTTTATTTTAATAGGTGTATATGTTAATATATATATTTCATATCGTTTATATTAAATTATACATCATATTAAAATACAGACTTATATTTTGATATATGCATTGAACATATATTGAAAATTTAATATTTTAATTTTGAAATCTTCATTGTTTTTTTAAAATGATTATAAATTATTAAAACCACTAAACATTCCACAATGAAATTTTTTTGTTGGTGTAAACTTTTGTTGCGTAAATATGCAAATAATCATAAAATCATATGAATAGAAACCTCATTTAATAAATATTCATATCAAAGGTATACTATATATATATATATATATATATATATATATATATATATATATATATATATATATGTGTGTGTGTGTTAATATCATTTGAAATTAATTATATATCATATACGATAGATAACATTGATTGTTTTGATCTATTTACCCTAAAATGATTGCGAATAAACAAGAGCAGTCGTTTGATTTATATGTGCACCGCCAATTTATTACATAAGTAACTGATTTTCTTAGTTATTTAATATATACTTATTAATTTATTATTTCAAAATATGCAGAAAATATAAGATAAGTAATAAATATAAAGTATTGATTCTGGACAAGGCGCATATCTTAACTTATGTATATATCTCTTTAATAATTTTAAATCTTAAACGTTTTCTAAATCTAAAACCAAAACAAAAGAAGAAAATAAGAATATACTCAAAAATCAATATTTATATTGAGTAATAGTCAAAATGAAAAAAAAAACAACAATAAAAAACAAAAATATTGAAATGGTTAAGATTGACGTGAACATAAATTTCTCATAACCATAATTAACTTTAATTTAGAAATTCATGATATAAAACCAAACTGATATAGTTTCATTGTATCCAAGTAGTAGGTTTGAGATTATTCAGCCAGATAAGTGAACTTTTTACCTAAAATTAATATTTTTAAAATAGGATCTGCTCATCATTAAGCAAGTTATGTATTTAACAAAAAGAAATTTAAAAAAAATGTTTAAGGGCCAAAATATTAATTCATTCAAAATATAAAATTTATTTTCTATATTATATTTTTAAATAATTTTCATATACATCCACCCTAGGCGCATTGTTATCTTAGTATTTTATTATTTAGCATTGTGAGCTGTAAAAGTCAACTTAGAGAGAAAATACCTCAGTTTATCATTGTAACGCTCGTGATACTCAAGATAAATATAAGGATTTGTGGACTCTTCATGATTGACATGCGGACACCATTTGCTTAGATATGAGAGATTTATGGTCTTTTTTTTTTTTTTTTTTTGTTCAAAGAGAGATTTATGGTCTCTCCATGGTTTACACACGGCGAAACATATTTTTGTTTTTTGTTCAAGGCCAAACATTTATTTAAAATAGATGTGTTCTTTATGACTTACACGCCTTAAAATGTTACTTCTAACAAATCCTATTGTTTTTAGGTAATAATTTGAAAAGTTTGAAAGTAATTAATTAAGGTAGTTAAAGATTTAGCAAGACTGTATTACTATTAACTCTTCTTAAATATACTTCTATCCATTTTTATATTACATGCTAACTATGTGTGCATATATTATGGACATATATGTCCTCTATTCCATACTTAGAGGCAACAAAACAAGTAATACCAACGTTCAAAAACTTAAAGCAACTTTTTTTGAGGGTTCTTGTTTTTGGGTTCTCAAAACATATATATGTGTATGTATATATTATATATGCATATATAATATATGTATATACATATATATGTTTTAAGAATTCAAGATCAAGAACTTTCCAATAAAGTTGCTCTTACAACGAGCTAAAGGAAAGAGGTGAAATCTATTTTACTCTCTTTATTCTAAATATTACATTGGATTAATATTTTATATATACGTAGTGTTGATTTGAAAGAATTTACATTCGAATACGTATGTGGGAGGATAGGTTCCGTTTCAAGAAGTGTCTTTGTTGTCGGGAATGGAAATTGTTCCTTTCCCTGAAAATTCTTAGCATCATGCTCACGTAACACGTTAACAATCTCCTCCTTTGGAGAATAGACTGAATTTGTTAAATTGTTGAAAATCTCCTTTACATATATATATATATATATATATATATATGTAGTTGTTTATTTTTGTTTAGAAACAAATTGGCGTAGCTTTTTTTTTTTTGCTTTTTTACTGTACCACATACATGAAAAATATATACAATCATCCTTTCTTTTGTCCTTTTTATCTTGGAATATCTCTTTTTACATACATACATTCATATATTATATGATATGATAGGAACTTTTTAAAACCAAAAAGAGACCCATATGAGATGATGATGACGATTGTGACAAATAATCTTATTTGTGAAAAATATAAGAAAATATAATTCTTTTAAAATTTGAAAAGTCTATAGATCTGTCCGTATATATATATATATATTTTTTTTTTTTTTTTTTTGGTAAAAAAAATTAACACAATTAAATTGCGTATATATATATATATATATTCACATATATATGTATAAGAACTTTGAGATATTGTTTTGATAAATGTCTGTAATTTAAAATATCAAATTAATGTTATTATTTAAATTTTGCATATCTGTTCTATTGTTTATATTTAACATTAACAGACCTTTTTGGAAGTAAGTATTATTTTTATTATACAAATATAGTCGGTTAGGTTATATTTAAACATGTTATACATATGCTCGATGGTTTTTTTTTTTTACTTTTTTTTATGGTTCGTAATTTAATTAACTAATTCATGTTTAAACTCACGATTTTTACTTTTGCATCCGCACCTGCTTTAGAAATTGATTAATTGGCATTGGAAATGTATTTTACGACATTATATTTGGTCAAATGCTTACAATTTATTTATATCGTAAGAACACATCTTCCAACATTTTACTTATTTAAGCTATATATAATAACAAAATTATTTACCAAAAAAAAAAAAAAATATATATATATATATATATATATATATATATATATGTCTAAAACCAAAAAAATTTTAGGCTAGATATGCAATTGCTAAGCTTTTCCTTGTAAAAGAGCAATCTCGTACTGATGTCAACTATCGTCTTCTACTATGTTTTAGTGTCATAGTTACACCTTGGTAATATGTTCTACAAAGCTTTGTAGATCCAGTTTATGTATCCTTCAATTTATTATTCACATATGTTAGCGAGGGAGAGGAGCTGTTGAGGGTTGTCTCACGCACCATACCCTGTCGTTTTGTGGCAAATGGATTGGGTCCACCGACCTCTGTAGTATTTTTTTTTTCTTTTTCTGAAAATTATATTTAGTTATCCAAAATAAATAATAAATTGTTCTGTATAGGTCTTAGTGTCTACAGTCGGCAGCCAATTGTTTAAAATAGTTTTATTTCAAATTTGTAACAAACAAAACAAAATTTACCGCAAAGAATATTTATTTATATAATATTTAGTTTTTAGTATCCTATGTATCATATAAAATATCATACATAAAATAAAAATTACACCAAACAAACCAAGCTAGATTGATTTTTAACACTCTAGGCCTAGGCTGTGCCTATGGAGTTCGGGTGAGATTTTATTTATTTATTTGTTACTACCCTAACACTCGTTTTCACTTGTCACTATAACCTTCTCCCATGTATTACTACCTCACATAAATTTCTCTGTTTTTAATTCTCTATTAAAAATTAACAACAATTCATCTAAAATCAGAAATATCCTCTTTTTAGGGCTTTTTGAGATAAGAAATAAGTGGAAGTCAAAAAAGAATTTAATGTTACGAGTTTCTTCTCTCTAGTTTTATTTCATTTTTCTTCTCTCTCACCATCACACAGAACACAGAAGAATCCATGGCTGCTTCTTCATCCTCTGGTGCTTCCTTCTTTGGAGTTCGCCAAAATGACCAATCTCACCTTCTTCCTCCAAATTCCTCCGCCACCGTCGCTCCTCCTCCTCCTCCTCATCATCACCAGCCACTGCAGTCTCAGCAACCCCTTGAAGCTCCGCCGCAGAAAAAGAAGAGAAACCAACCAAGAACTCCAAGTAAGTTAATTATCACTCCCTAATTGAATCTTATCATCTTAATCTTATAAAATCCTATGATCATATCTACTGCTTGGTGAAAAAGAGAAATCCCTTTTTCGTCTCCTTTTTTAATAGTCGATTCTTGAAATAAGCAAATTAGCAAAACCCTAGTTCTTGATTTTGCAAAATTGATATTTTCACTAACTATATCATGCAATAAAAAAATCTTTTACTAATCAAGATTTCACTTCTTCTCTTAATTAGATTCCGATGCAGAAGTGATAGCTTTATCTCCAAAGACACTAATGGCTACAAATAGATTTATATGTGAAGTATGCAACAAAGGGTTTCAAAGAGAACAGAATCTACAACTTCATCGAAGAGGACATAATCTTCCATGGAAACTTAAGCAGAAATCGACCAAAGAAGTGAAGAGGAAAGTATATCTTTGTCCAGAACCCACGTGCGTCCACCATGACCCGTCACGTGCTCTCGGAGACCTCACCGGAATCAAGAAACATTATTACCGTAAACACGGTGAAAAGAAGTGGAAATGCGAGAAATGTTCTAAGCGTTACGCTGTTCAATCGGATTGGAAAGCTCACTCCAAGACTTGTGGTACCAAAGAATATCGTTGCGACTGTGGCACACTCTTCTCCCGGTAATTATTCGAAAATCTTTTCAACACTTTAAATTATAATTAATCTCTTAATCATATATAGCTAAATGATATGTGTGTGATATGTGTCTTGAGTCATTCTTCATGGATTAGGGTTTATTCGTAGGTTCACTTTCTGTTTCGCCTCGAAGTCGTCGATGCTCTTATCACTTTTATCGTGCAGTAAAAGCAACTTTAATTGTTTTTTCTTTAAATAAAATATTAAAAATCATAATTGATAGATGAACACACGTGAATGTGTGTGTGTATCTAACTATATATCTATATATGACACTGAAACTGCCATATTACATTTTAGATACTTTCTAGCAGAAACTCAATACCGAAGAGGACCAATTTCAAATTTGTGTTCTTTTATTGTTTTTTCTACATATCTTGCCTCGTAAACACCGCCTTATTTTCTGTCAGAAAAATAAATCAATTTTCAGGTTTTTTTCGTAGATGTATTCATGTATTTATACTACGAGTAATTCACGTGCTGCTAAACTATATAATAGAGAGTTTGTCATTTTAAAATGTTTCTCCTTTATGTTTCGTTTTTACTCTGCACCATAATCACACAAACCACATATTTTATTTTTGAATCTGAACTACATGGTTCTTTTGGATTCAGTACAATATACATTTGCATAAAATGGCGCTAACATTTATCTGAAGTGGCAACTAATTTTTTTTTTTTTTTTTTTGAAGTGGCAACTAATACACTACAAACAATTTCAAATTTGGATTTTGTTTTGGTTCTTGGTTGGATTTGATGTGTTTGTGTGTGTGCGTGCACGTAGAAGAGTTCTAAAAATAGAATGAAGGAAACAAAAATATGGTGGAATAAATATATATACATAAGTGCATTTATGTATATTATAAGTCCTGATCACTGAATACATTCTGAAGTTTCATTTATTGAACTTATAGCATATTGAACTAAAATAGATTCAGATATTCATTTGACAATCATTCTCTCTACATACTACCATCGTGGAACTCAACTTTTTCCACCTACCTTTTTATGTCCTTGTATACCCATTATTGTTTAAAGACACATTTATACACACATACATACACATGGGTTATAGTTAGCAATGAGTCAATGACGAGCATATCTTATGTATATATATTTTTAGAATTAAATAATGATTATGTTAATTAAATATTGCATATACTGATATATATATATACAGTTGTTCGTACGCATAATCTTTTAGGCGCATACATCATCTATTGACTCATTGCTAACTAAACTTTGACCCAAAAAAAATACACCGTCGATTGTACTCCTAATGATGTATATGGGGGCGTTATTTGTATAAGCATCAATGCATGTGAGTATTTTCAAGAATTTTTGTAAGCTGTTATAAATTTACATAGATGAAACAATAATAGGTTTGTAAAATAGAGTAGTAGAATGACTGTCTAGCCTAGCCATCCACAATCTACTTTTCAAGATCCCATAAAAATCACAAGCGAATACAGTATATTTGTAGCTACGTGAGTGACGTGACATGAGTCTCTCTCTACTTATAAATATTCTTTCTTTCATTTTCCCCAAAATATGTCTTCTTATTTCATCGCTTAATTTATATATACACCTGACGATCCAATAGATTCCGTTGTGAATTAAATAGTTAATGTTAAATCTTTTTTGAGTCACAGGCGAGATAGTTTCATTACACATAGAGCCTTCTGTGACGCGTTGGCTCAAGAGAGTGCGAGACACCCAACTTCTTTGACTTCCTTACCAAGTCATCAATTTCCGTACGGACAAAACACCAACTCCAACAACAACACTTCAAGCATGATGCTTGGTTTGTCCCACACGGGGGCCCCACAGAATCTTGGTCATCCGTCTGGCGACGTTCTCCGACTTGGAAGCGGCGGAGGAGCCGCCTCACGCTCTTCATCTGATATCATTGCTGCGAATGCTTCAGGTTACTTCATACAAGACCAAAACCCTAGCTTTCATGATCAGCAAGACCATTATCACCATCAACAACAAGGATTTTTGGCTGCAAGCAATAACATCAAGCCATCACCAATGAATTTTCAACAGAGTCTGATGCAGTTCTCTCATGATAGCCATAACTCTCCTTCCTCAAATCTCTTCAATCTCAGTTTCCTCTCTGGAAACAACGGAGTTGCTTCTGCTACAAGTAACCCTAATGCTGCAGCTGTTTCTTCGGGTAATCTTATGATCTCAAACCATTTTGATGGCGAAAATGCTATTGGAGGCGGAGGAGGAGGAGAAGGAAGCACGGGTCTCTTCCCTAACAATCTGATGAGCTCGGCGGACAGAACCAGCTCAGGAGCAGTGCCTTCACTCTTTAGCTCATCTATGCAAAACCCCAATTCAACACCTCACATGTCAGCCACTGCTCTTCTTCAAAAAGCTGCTCAAATGGGTTCAACCTCAAGCAACAACGGAAGCAACAACAATAATAATAACAATGCCTCATCCATTCTAAGGAGCTTTGGGAGTGGAATGTATGGAGAAAACGAGAGTAATTTTCATGATTTGATGAACTCTTTCTCTAACTCCGGCCCAACGGGAAACAACGCTAATGGAGTACATTCTCCGTTTGGTTCGTACGGAGGAGTGAACAAAGCTGATAAACAAAGCATGACTAGAGACTTTCTTGGAGTTGGACAGATCGTAAGAAGCATGAGTGGTAGTGGAGGGTTTCAACAACAGCAACAACAACATGGAAATAGTAGAGAAAGAGTTGGCGCTTCGTCGGATTCCGCCGATAGAAACAGCATGAATTTGAATCCTAGTGGTGGTCCGGCAACTTCACCACCGTATGGAATCCATCATGCTAGTTTCTAGCTAAGTGAATTTTTTTAAAAAGGTTTTTAGTTCATCAAAGTACATGCTATCTTTTCAGGTATACATGTCGTCATCAAAATCCGTAATTAAAATTTAGTTGCAAGTTACTCGATTTAAGTTTATCACAAAATAGTTGCAATTTATCTAAACCAGCTCCATTTTCTCTCTTGTAAAAGATTTTTCCTTTATAGTATAATTTTATTGTTTTATTGTTTTATTGTTTTATTGTATAATTTTTTTTTTTTATAACGGCTATTTTATTTGATCAGTGTGATAATACATAATCAGTATGAAGATCTTTTGAAATAGATCTTGGAACATAATAATGAAACCAGAAACTATTATTGAAAGGAATATCTTGCTTAGCCAAAGTATCTGCAACTTTATTCCCATCTCTTCTGATCCAAGTAAACTTCACTTCCTCAAACTTTTGCTTCCAAAACTCTACATCTCTGATCCAATTATAAGCACTGAAATGTAAACCTTGATGATTCAGCAACTCTATTGCCTTCTGACAATCTCCTTCAAATATGACCTTTTTATATCCTTTTCCCCAACAATATTGCATAGCCATAACAATCGCTTGAAACTCACATTCCAGAGGTGTGTTGACTTGATTTGCCACTCCTTGGCAAGCTCCCAGATAGAAACCCGTATCATCACGAATTACCCAACCTGCCCTACTCATTGTCTCTGTGTTGCGAAAAGAGCCATCCACATTGCATTTTATCCATCCTGTAGGTGGACATCTCCAACTCTTGTTAAAATTATCTCCTCTCAAATTTTCAGCACCATTTCTCTTTTTTTGGACTTCCTTCTCTCCATACTCTGCCCATTCATTTGCGTCTCGTCTAGCTTGTTGTAATACTAGACTCCAACTCACATGCTTATGTTGGAATAGGAGAGTATTTCTACTCTTCCAAAGCCGCCATAGAATCCAGAACGGGTAATTGGCTATATGCTTCAACCGAGCCGATAAAGAACATTGTAGACAAGCTTCTAGTTTCTCTTCAAGTGTAGCCTGAGGATTTGTGATAATTGTATTAGAAATCCCTGATGCTCTCCAGACTTGTTGAGCATACATACAATCAAAAAGGATATGTTTCTCTGTTTCTACTCCTTGACAACATCTCCTGCATTGATCATTTGAAGAAATATGTCTCCTCCTTAAATTATTACCCGTAGCCAAACTCCGAGCTAAAACTCTCCATAAGAAATGATGCAATTTCGAAGGCATTTTCGTTCTCCAGACTTTATTTTTAAGATCTACATTCCCAAAGGTTGGTTCAATCACCGTTGCTGTTGGCTGATGTGTGCTTAACCAATAACCCGACTTCACAGTGTATATCCCATCTTGATTATAATTCCATCCCAGCAGATCCTGCTTAGCTGTGGAACAAATTTTAATAGCTAGAACCTTTGGAACATCCTCCTGAACTATCATCTCCCGTACTTTATGTTCATCCCAACCTTGACCATCACTTCGAAATAGTTGATTAACTTTCCCAACCAGAGTTCCTTCAATGCGTGCTTGTGGTGGTCTTGGTGTATGTTCTGGTAGCCATGGATCCGTCCATGCATTAATGAGGCTGCCATCTCCAATAACATATCTCATTCCTTGTTTAACCAAATCTCGGCCATATAATATTGACTTCCAGGCATATGATGCTTTCCGACGTTGTACAGCCTGTAATATGTCTCCATCACTAAAGTACCGTGCCTTTAGCATCCTTGCCATTAAACAATTAGGGTTCTGAAGGATCCTCCAAACTTGTTTCCCAAGCAACGCTTGATTAAAGTGTTCTAAATCTCTAAATCCTAGCCCACCCTCTCTCTTTGGTAGACTAACTCTTTCCCAGGAATACCAATGCATACCTTTCTTGTCACCATTACCCCACCAAAATTTTGCCAACACGCGATTAATCTCATCACACACTTCCTTTGGCAAACGAAAAACATTCATCGAAAAGATAGGCATAGCAAGAGCAACAGCTTTTAATAGTACCTCTTTTCCTCCTGGAGATAAATACTTCTTACTCCATCCTTGAGTTACAGCTTTAACTTTGTCGATGATGTAGGCAAACGTATCACTCTTACGATCAGTAAACTGCTCTGGCATTCCCAAATATTTACCAATACCACCTGCATTATGAATCCCCAATATGTTCCTCATACGAGTCTTCACCGTGGCTGTAACCTTACTACCAAATGTTATTGAGGATTTGTGAAGATTAACTGCTTGACCCGATACCAGTTCATAATCTTCTAATATCTTCTTTAGTTTCTTTCCAGCTCGAGGATTAGCCAATGAGAAAAATAGAGAATCATCCGCAAACAGAAGATGATTAACAGCAGGAGCTTGAATTGATATTTTAACCCCCATTAGTGTTCTATTCTCCATTGCTTGATTCATCATGTGTGATAGGACCTCAGCACATAGAATAAATAAGTAAGGGGATAATGGATCCCCTTGACGTATTCCCCGTTCTGGCTCAATAAAACCTTCTGGAGAACCATTAATTAAAACTGAGAAAGAAACTGAAGTCACACAACTCATAATCCATTGAATCCATGTACTGCAGAAGCCCATTCTTCTCATTGTTTCTTCAAGGAAACTCCATTCTAATCTGTCATATGCTTTAGTAATATCCGTCTTGACAGCCATATAAGAAGAAGCTTGTCGTTTTCTAACCTTCAGACTATGGAAAATCTCATGGGCAATAATTATATTGTCTGTTATCACCCTCCCCGGAATGAAAGCTTGTTGATTTTCAGTTATGAGTCCAGCAAGATGTATCTTCAGCCGATTCACTAGGACTTTTGATATTACCTTATATGCAACATTGCAAAGGGCAATCGGTCGAAACTCAGCCATTCCGGTTGGTGGATAGATTTTCGGGATCAAGCAGATATTGGTATGGTTGAGTTGCTTATCAATATCTCCAGTTGCAAAAAATCGTTTAACCTCTGCAACAATTTCTTCCTTGATGTCCTCCCAATATTGGTGATAGAAGATCGCAGAAAATCCATCAGGTCCTGGTGCTTTATGAGGACCTATATCAAACATAGCCGCACATATTTCCTCTTCTGTTACCTCTCTAGTAAGATCAGAATTGACTTCACCGGAAACCTTGCTTTGAAAACCATCAAACACCTTATCGTACATACCCGTTGGGACAGGAGATGATGTAAAAAGTGTTTGAAAATACTCCTGCGCCACTCTTCCAATGTTATGTTGACCTTTGTGTATCACACCATTTGAGTCTTGTATTGAAGTTATATTGTTTCGACATCTCTTTCCCTTGGTAATTACATGAAAAAATGCAGTATTTCTATCTCCTGATCTTAACCAAGATACTCGACTTTTTTGCTGCCAATATACTTCTTCTTCTTTATAAGCCTGATCCAAGTCTTCTTTTAGTTGAATTCTTTGTTGTCTGGTAACATTGTTAGAGGTGATAGCTCTATCCAAGCGGCCACGAAGCATGTCTATGTTATCTCTAGCATTGTGTCTATTTCCTCTTTTCCATCTAGAAATATGTTGTCTGCATCGTACCAATCTCTGAGCAAGCGGCGTTTGAATCAATTGGGTCTGTCCCATTCCTCTCCATCCTCTACAAACTGTGTCATGAAAGCCATCTTTAGAGCTTAGTCTCGCATCAAATCTAAACATACGCCGTGGTGTTTCCTTCTGAAAAGCTATATGAGTGATCAAAGGCCTATGATCAGATTCCCCGATCTCAAGGAACTCTGTTTCTGAAGCAGGAAATGCAGCAAACCACTCTGTATTAGCCATGGTCCTATCTAGGCAACATTGTACTTGATGCATGCCTCTCTGACCAATCCATGAAAATTTATCTCCCACAAAATTCAAATCAGTGAGATCATTGTTGCGAACTAGAGTTCTGAAGTCCACAAATGAAACTTCAGCACGAACTCTCCCTCCTATCTTCTCATGATTCCCCAAGATTTCATTAAAATCTCCTAATAACATCCATGGTTGATTCCTTCTCCCCACACCAATTCTATCAATTTGTTCCCAAACCGTGTGTCTTAGAGAAGTAATAGGGTGACCATACACAAACGAGAAATAGAAAGCTCCTTCATTACAATTGACCATACAATCGATTAGATTTGGAGATTGGCTTAAAATAGACAACTGTACATCATTCTTCCAATAGATAACCAAACCCCCACTAGTACCTACTGGCTTAACTGAAACATAATTAAGAAAATTCATCTGAGCACCCACATCCCTTACATAATCATCATCTTGTTTTGTCTCTGAAAGGCATATAATGTCCGGGAGATACAACCTATTGATCTCCTTAAGGCGTCGAACTGTCGAGTCAATGCCTAGACCTCGACAGTTCCAACAGGTTGTTCTCATGGTGGCTGTGGTGGTTCAGGGCCCACCGCGCCTCTCAAATTGGTACTCACGTCACTTTCTTCAGTTGGAGCCATCAACTCTTCCCTCATCTCCCGATTACTAGCCTTCTTTCTCTTGGAGTGTCTTGCATCACTTGATTCTCCTTTCTCCATACGAGAGAACCTGAACTTATTTTCATCAGCCTGCTCGAGCCAAGCTTTCCTCTTGAGCACTTCACGTCCATCAAACCTTGTACCAAACGGGTTGACAGGATTGTACATCTCCTCTGAATTAATATCATCGGAGAACATTGTACGCTTAGCCAAAGAACCCCACAATTCATCCTGTTCCTCAACACGCTCCTCATCTTCTTCTTCCATCAATCTATCCTCACTCGCAGTTAAAACTTCTTCATTAACTACTGGCTCCACAGCATTCACCCCATCGTGCTCTTCATTAATTTCTTCAATAATCAACCCTCGGTTAGGACTTACACGATCATTTCCATCCTCATCTCCGCTATCTTCATCCCCATCTGGATTGAGACCACCGTTCTGAATGAGACATGCTCCCGAGTCATGTGTTAAACGCCCACAAACATCACAGAAACCACGTAAACGCTCAAAAGTGAACCTCAGCATTGTAGTAACTCCCTCTGTGAATTGGAATTGTCGTTGGAACTGTAGTGGCTCATCAACATTCCAATTTACTCTGACCCTCGCATAGTCACGCCTAGCCGCAACATCAGAATTATAATCAACATCCATGTACATACCCAAGGCTCTCCCAATATGCATAACAATGGCTTGACTCATAAACTGGAATGGAATTCCGCGTATTTGAATCCAGAACGGTATGAAATTGAGCATCAGTGGGTTGAACGCTGGGGTCCAACGCTGGATAATGAGCATTCGGTCAGCAAATGCCCACGGACCACGACGTAACACCATCTCCATAGATTCCTCCGACGGAAAGGAGAATTGGAACTGACGCCCCTCAATCATCCTCCCGACAATACCGTCATGGCCCCAGTTCCTAGGAAGAGTTGCAATGATTGATCGGATGTTCTGTCTGCGTGGCATCACCGGTCTTCCTATAAGCACAAATCGATTTTCCTCTGCAGCCTCATTAACGATATTCATCGGTAACAAAACTGGTGGGGCATCCGCTCCAATGTTGAGATTCTGCATATCTCGCCGTAAATTATCTCCCATGTTGTAACTCTCACAATGAAATAGATTTTTGTAAATCAGAAAGATATTGTGGAGCCAAAGAAAGGATCCAGATTCCTTTAAATAGGACTCTGGAAACGTCAGTTGAGAAAGCAATTCATCACGACTTATGACGAAAATCGTGGGGATAACTGTCAGATAATGGTATCGTGGGTTGTCCCATGATTTACCATTAGCGAGATAATAGAAAATCATCGTCGGGAAGACGAGAATTGATCGGAAAAGTGTAATTTTGACCCAGAAAAACCCAATCGCCGTCTTCGTCGCCAATAACCGTTTTTCTCTCATTGCACAGTAATAATTGTTTAGAAAGTGTACTATTATAATATAGATTTGCAAAGGAAAACAAATTGTTTTATTGTATAATTTTAATTACAGAAATTCTCTAGGATAGACATAAAAACGTTTTTGTCATAATATAGGCCTTAAAAATAAAAATAAAAAGTAAAATAGACTTAAATGTTTTATCAAAAAAAATAAATATACATTTATATCCCTAAAGTTAATTAATTTACACATTAGGGTTTAGAGTTAAGAGGTGAGGTTTAGGGTTTTGGGTTTAAAGTATAGGTTTTAGGATTAAGAGTTGAAGAGTGGAATTTTGGGGATAGAATTTCAAATTTTTAAAAATTAAAAAATTAAAAATTTCAAAAGAAAAAATGAATTTTTGGTTATTTTAGTTTTTGAGCTCTATTTTTGTGACAAAAATTTAAAAAATTCTATTTAAGAGAATTGTCTTTTTAATTAATATGTGATTATATATCTTTGGCTTAAGAAAGGTTATATAAAAATATTTTTTATAGTTTCTCATAGGCTTATAGATTCAGATAAATGAATAATTTGTTTATTTTGAAGTCAGTTCCGAGTCTTTGTTCTCGATATATATTTATGTATTAGTACCACATCTAAACGAACAATACACCAACGGGTTTAGCTAGCTACGAAGAATTTGGCTGTGAATAACTGTTATTTTTATTTATTTTCTTTATTGTTAAAAAGCAGTTTTGGTATTTGTTTTTGGCTGTAATATTTATCGTCTTATCATTGCATGGTGCAGTCAATGAGTTAGAAGGGTACAAGCAGCTTTTGCTACGTTTCTTTGTCTTTGTCTTTTTGTTTTTATTTTCTTTTATTTGCCTTTTTATTCTTTTATTTCTTCTCATTTGTCATCCTCACTAGCTGGCAATGTCACGAGTGTTTGTCCTGTGATCCCCTTTCTAAATATCTCGATACATATATACATGTCACATGTGCATATAATATTTATAATGCATTTGTATAATTTTGTATGTAATATGTTCCTACCATATCCTAAAGGCTTGTCCCCCATATTTAAATTTAACGGTCCAAAATACACACTTATGTTTTTAGAGTCTATTTTACCAACAACAAAAAAAATTCACAGTTTACACTATTGATGCTGATTTTTTTTCGGTTAAAAATGGGTTTGTTGCAAAAGTGACTCAAAATTTCAAGTCAAACAAAAAACTAATCATTTTTTTTATATTTTATTTGTCCAATCCACCTTAGAAATTCTGATTATTTACGAAAATATCATTATTTTTATTTAATTTCCTTTCTTTTGAAAATGAGTGTTTTACTCTCTCATCCTCATCTTCATCAACTAATCACGAAAATGTCACTACCATCAATTCACCTAACAACTATGAACAACCAAAATGAAGTTCTTAATGCATCTAAAAATTGAAATTTAATCATTCATTCTCATAACTTATGCCCAAAAAACTACATCTCTCTCACTTTCTAGCTATATTCATCCAAAAAAATCCAAGCTTCTTGATTCTAAAGTTTTTGAGGGTCATATAGCCATCCAAACTCACGATTTCTGATCATTAACGATTGAGTAGATGTTCTGGCGAAATTGTGTGTGTTTGGAGAACTAAGCAAGTTTTCTCAGGGATTGAAGGTATGAATTGGATTTTTTCCCCAGATTTGTTCTCTAGAAGACTTACTCGTAAGTCTTCGTAAGTCTTCGTAAGTCTTTTGGTCAAAGAATATATTTTTTTTTGTAATTGACTTTCTGTGTATGTTTCTAGTGAAGACCGTCGTGGAAGTTTTCCAATTTTCTTTGTTGGTAAAAAAAATGAGAAGATTTACACTCAGATAAACAGGTTAGTTTTGCAATTGACCAATCTGTGTCAGAAATTTGACTTTCAACAGAAGACTTCCAGGTAAGTCTTCCGCTCGAAAAATTACCTGGAAGTCTACCAAATTTTTATTATGTGATTTTGGTCAAACCTAAGGTAATTAAAAAAGACTTACTTGTAAGTCTTCTAGAGGAAGACTTCCAGGTAAGTCTTGCGAAGTCTTCCGGCGGAACACTTACCTGACTTCAGAAGATTTACCTGAAAGTCTTTCGTAGAAAGTCAAATTTCTGACACAAATTGGTCAATTTTAAAACTAACCTATTTATCCGGAAGACTTCCAGATAAGTCTTCTGAAGTCTTCCGGCGGAAGACTTACCTGACTTCAGAATACTTACCTAAAATTCTTTAGTAGAAAATCAAATTTTTGATACAAATTGGTCAATTATAAAACTAACCTGTTTATCCGAGAAGATTTCCAGATAAGTCTTCTCAAGTATTTTGAGAATTTTTGTATTAAAAAAGTAAGCCAATATTTACATAGGAAGACGTCTCTGAAAGTCTTCCTTTGCAAATTTTCAATTGCAAAAATGACCTAAATGAAAGACTTACCTAGAAGTTTTCTGCCAGACGACTTACTGAAAGTCTTCTCCGCGAAGACTTCTAGGTAAGTTTTTTACGACAATGTATAATAAAATTTCATTAGACTTCCAGGTAAGTCTTTTACGACAATGTATAATAAAATTTCATTTTCTTCAAATTTAAAATGAATTCTTAAGATTTTATTATTAATTCATGTGTTTTAGATAATATTTGGGGTCCTGAATGAAATTTATCACTTAATTGGTGATAATTATGAGGTTACCAACATTCATGTTTTTTTAAATATTTCTAGCTAATGATAGAAGACTTTCAAGGAAGTCTTCCACATTAGTTTTTGTAAACTTGTATTTTTAACAATGTTCAGTAATTTAAAATAAGTTTTTTAACTTTCAAAAGTGTTAAATAATTTTGAGAAGTATATAATGTGTACATGAAAATGAAGTTTGAAGAGTTAACCAACTCATTATATCTTACTTGTTTATAATTATAAAATTTATTGGTTTTACTTCTTACAAGACTTTGTTGGCTTTACTTCTTAGAAGTTTAAAGTGATGAAAAAATATTTTAAGTTAATGAGAAGAAGTTGTTTATAATTACAAATTTATAATTTTTTTGCAGTATAGGAGATCCAAAGATGAGAAGAACTACACAATGAACATCATGTTTTGAATCTAGAGACCAATGAAGTTTTTTTATTTCTTTGATTTGTAAAAGTGGAAAACACATTGTTAGCACATATCTTACATCTTGTTTACTTAAATAATGTGAAGTAATTTTAGATAATAAACATATTTACCATATTGATATTAATACTAATATTTTTTTTCAAATTTACAAAAAAAATACAATTAAAGAGTACACATACAAATCACAAAACAAACCACAAATAAAACTTTATAGATCATTCCTCGAGAAAGACAATATTGGACTTCACTTAATATGAGAGAAGATTTGTTAGAAGATTTCCAAGAAGACTTAATACTACGCCACAAGACTTAAGATTATGTTAGAAGACTTAAGACTACGTTAGAAGACTGAAGTCTACACCAGAAAACTTAAGACGACGTTAGAAGACTTAAGACGACGTCTTCTGTAAGTCTTCCGATGTTTGTCTCAGATCTGAAAGCACTTGCATATCCAAAAACGTTCAAATGACATCAAAACAGAGAAAATACAAAAAAACAATGGTTTTAAACTTAAATAATATCTAAAGCAATCACATTATGTTGAATCTATAACTTATTAGAATCGAATATAAAAACACACAGAAATACATATAATTTTTTGGGAATTCGGCCAAAAAAAGCTCCAACTTTACATGAATTGCCAAAACAAACCCGAACATATTGGTTGGGCAAAAAAACACTGAACTATATTTGATTTTTAAATTTTAATCAGTAAGTTATCGCTGACTTGCCAATTAAATACGCCGTTAGTAAAGTTGACAGAATGATTAAACGGTGTTTGCTAAGGTCGTTAAACAAAACAACGTCGTTTTGAGATGGGATGAAACGACATCGTTTTATCTATTTTTATCATCAAAAACATGTTGCTCACTCATGTCGAACTTGGGAACTCATGGCCAAATAACGAGGTTTCTTACCACTGTGCTAGAGGCACTTTTAAGAAAATTTCTAACATGATTTCTTTTATTGAGTATCAAAAAAATCTTGAAAATCTAAATTCTAGTTTAAAAATTCAAAAAAATCTTAAAAATTCAAGAAAATTCTGAAAATGTAAAATTAAAATTGAAATTACAAAGAATTCTTTTTGTTTAAAAAATAAAAACATTAAAAATTTCAAAAAAAAATCTAAAATAATTCAAAGAAATGCAACGAATTAAGTTTAATGATTAAAAACAAAATTGAAACCTATTTTATATAAGTTAATGTATGTATTTTTTTCTCAAATATATTAATTTATAAAAAATTCCAAAAATTTTAAAAATAAAAAATCTAAAAAATTTAAATGCAAAAAATTAAAATTAATGATTAAAATAATTTGAAAACTCTTATATAAATGAATGCATGTAAGATAATATACAAAATTATATTTATCACACTATATATTTCGTATGATTAATGTATTTAAGATAAAATACACAAATGATCTTAGATACATTATTTTTTATAAAAAATGTTAATTTTTTTAATCATTAGTTTTTCTTGTCATCTTTTTAATCATTAGTTTTTCGCATTTTTGGATTTTTTTAGATTTTCCAATTTTTTAAAAATTAATTTTAGCGAAAAAAATAAATTTTATTTGTAATTTACTTTTTCATTTTAATATTTTCAGAATTTTGTTTTGATTTTTTTTTTAATTTTGTAACATTTTAAACTTTTTAAAGATTTTTTGGATACTCAATAAAAGGAAATATGTTAGAGATTTTATCAAAAGTGGTGTTAGAGTTCTTGAGTTCGAAAGCATGAAATTAAAATTAAAATAAAATTTTATTTTAATTTTCAAAATTAATTTATTTTAAAGAAAAATAAAATTAGAATATCAAAAATCTTCTAAAATTTTATTTTAAACAAAAATAAAATTTTATTTTAATTTCAAAATTAATTTTATAAAAAGATTCTTTATTTTTTTATTTTTTTGAAATTTTAAAGATTTTTTAAAGTTTTTATAGCATTTTTTTATAGTCAGTCAGTACTAAATATAAGTACTGTAAATGTATTAGTAGATACATTGAAAGAAAATTAAATTTTATTTTAATTTTAATTTCAAAATTAATTTTATAAAAACATTCTTTATTTTTTCATTTTTTGAAATTTTAAAGATTTTTTAAAAGTTTTTATAGAATTGTTTTTATATTCAACCACTACCAAATATAAGTACTGTAAATGTGTTAGTAGATACATTGAAAGAAAATTAAATTTTATTTTAATTTTAATTTCAAAATTAATTTTATAAAAAAATTCTTTATTTCTTCAATTTGAAATTTTAAAGATTTTTTAAAAGTTTTTATAGAATTTTTTTTATATTCAATCAGTACCAAATATAAGTAAATGTGTTAGTGAATACATTGAATGTGCCACTAGCCCAGTGGTAAACTACCTTGCCATTTGTTCCAATCAACCCGGGTTCGAATCCAAGGGCCTACGTCTTTTTATTTTCAAATTGCTTAAAACGACGTCGTTTCATCCTAACGTCCGAGTTAACACCGTCTTAACTGCTCGTTAACGGTGTTTTTAAATGGCGAGTCAATCGTAAGTTTCTTAATAAACTAATAAAGTCAACAAAAGTTCATATTTGTTTTGGCCAGGCTCGAGTACATGTTTATTTTGGCAATTCGTGCAAAGTTGGTGCTTTTTTTGGCCGAATTCCCATAATTTTTTTATAAATCTACCCTTAAATGAGTGAAAGTTGACAACTATGTAATGAAGAATCTGCAAAAACAAGATAGAATAGTGAGAACACATAAAATGAGAAATTGATATAATTTTTGGTGTTTCATGTTTAAAGAGATTTAAAAAAGGTTGGAGAATTTTAGTTTGGAAAAAACATAAGACCTTTATGCAACAATAGAAAACTAAATGAAGAAAATCAGACATGAAAACTTACCAAAACGCTCAGATCTGTTGTGAAAGAGGAGACATGGAAGAAGACTATGCCAGAATACTTAAGACGATGTCAGAAGACTTAAGACGATGTTAGAAGACTTCTAGGAAAGTCTTCTGTAAGTCTTCCAATGTCTGCCTCAAATCTGAAAAAACCTACATATCCAAAAACATTTAAATGACTTCGAAACAGAAAAAAACTCAAAAAAAATATTTTAAGCTTAAGTAATAACTAAAAAAATCACATTATGTTGAATCTATAACTTATTAGAATCTAATATATAAAAGACACAAATATACATATCAAAAATTTATAGATCTATCTTTAAATGAGTGAAAAATGACATCTATCTAATGAAAAAACTGAAAAAATAAGATAAAATAGTGAGAAACACATACAAATGAGAAATTGATATAATGTTTGGTGTTATCAAATTCAAATAGTTTAGAGAGAGGTTAGAGAATTTTAGAATGAGAAATATTAGATTTTTGTTGCCTGAATTTGAGAGGAAGAAATATAATGTGTAAATTTTTATTTATATAGGAAGACAAAAATTCCAATTAGGTTAAATATTTGCGATACAGAAGACTTTAGAAGACTTTAGAAGACGATGTCAAAAAAAAGAAGAAGAAAAGAAGACTTTAGAAGACTATTCACCCAGAAGACTTACTTTGAAGACTTACTATTCTCCTAGAAGACTTACTATTAGAGCGGGAAATAGTAAACTACAGAAGACTTTGGAAGACCTACCGAAAGACCTTAAGTAGGTCTTATGAGGTCTTCGGATGTCTTCCAACGTTTTGACTCTGGAATACTTACTGAAAAACTTTAAGTATGTATTCCGAGGTCTTTGAAGGTCTTCCAAAGTTTTTTTAAGTCTTCCAGATTATCATGAGTAACTTACATTCACTCATCTATGTTGAAAACAATTCAATTTTATTAAGTCTAAATTTATATCACTTACAGATGTCTATAATTAGATGATTATGATTTTCTGATATGTTGTGTTTTTGACACCATTCTCATGTGTTTTTGATATCATCTAAGTGCTATCCTGGAGTTCTCTTAGTGTGTTTTGAGTCATTTCAGGTGGAGAATGTGCTGGATTGCACTGGAGGTACGCATGAGCGAAAAGGTGCAAGAAGAGAGTGTTTTGTTTCGCGGAGCAAGCACTTGGGTAGGCACACACATCGCGGAGCAAGCACATGGGTAGGCACACACATTGCGGAGCAACCCCTGCCTTTCCACCACCTTGCTCCCGCGCTTTAATGAGCCATGATCTATTTCGGGAAAGCTTCTGTCAACCCTAGCAGAAGTCTATTTTACCTAATAAGAGGACTCTGACCGCCTCCTCTCTTCTCACTTTTCGACCAGAGACAGAAATACATTAGTTTTTACAAGTTTTTGAGAGTTCTTGTTGAAGATTTGTTCTACCTATTTTGTAAGGGTCAAGGCTTGCTCCTCTTGGTTTTCTAGAGAAGAAATCTCTTAACCCTCTTAATACTCGATTTATTTGATACATTATTCAGTATTGATTTATGTGCTTTCTTGTGCTATGGTTGAGTAGTTGATTTGTTAACCTAGGGTTCTAGGGTGTTGATCCAATGAACTGAACATAGAGAAGTATCATTATTGTCTTTGCTCTCCACTGTTCTTAATGCTTATGCTGATTTGATCACTTAGTATTTGATTCCAAGTTTAATCTTTTATCATTAATCCTGAATTAGATTGCTAGATCTGTTGAGAGCAAGCATCACATCCCTGATCAGCGAAAGTAGATATCAGGGTGTGATGTGAGCATTTTAGGTCTGTTCTTACTGTTTGCTGTTAAGTCGTGATGCACGCGAGAGCGTAGTAATTCATTGCTCTTCCGCGAAAGGAGCGCTGCTGCGAGAGCAGGGTGTTCTAGTTAGAAACCTAAATTCTAGGCTGTTCTTAAAAAGCTTGAATAATTGTTTGGTTCATCATGATTAACACCCAATGAGATACCCTAGGTTGACATCCTTATATCCTGAAATTAAAACCCATTTTAATTATTTGTTTCTCACTATTTGCTTCTTTACAAAACTTATCGTTTTAGCTTGAATTTGATCCTATAAAAATAAAGTGTAATATTTGGTCTCTGTGGATTCGATCCTTAAGTGTTACATCGACATACCATTCGATTGTGGTAGTGTGCNATCCTTATATCCTGAAATTAAAACCCATTTTAATTATTTGTTTCTCACTATTTGCTTCTTTACAAAACTTATCGTTTTAGCTTGAATTTGATCCTATAAAAATAAAGTGTAATATTTGGTCTCTGTGGATTCGATCCTTAAGTGTTACATCGACATACCATTCGATTGTGGTAGTGTGCACATTAGGTTAATTGGTGTGCGTTCGCACGCGATATCAATTTGGCGCCGTTGCCGGGGACCATTTTATCTACCTTTATTTTTGGCAATTTTTCTAGTCTAAAACATCTAACTTGCTCTATCTTTTCTTTGCTTGCAGCTGATGTTCCAGGTGTATGACCAGTAGAAATACTCGGAGCCACACCTCAAGTCCATTAGTCACGCTCACCAACGAAGAGTTAGCAAGATTAGAAAGAACCAACAGACAACAACCGAGGCCGACACAATGGGCGATCACGGCGACTAGAATGATCTCACTGCAGCATTGGCTCTGATGCAACAGCAAATGCTCCAGATGCAGCAGACCATTGCCGCACAAGAGGCTACTCGCAATCAACAGCAGGAGCAAGTCGCTCAGATCGGTGAGCGAAATCAGCCGCGGAACATCCCTGCTACGCGTTCCGCGATTGCTCCACCACCCTGTGCTAGACAAGACTTCGATATCAAGCCTGCTATGATCAATCTGGTGCAGAGGAAGATGTTCCATGGGCTCCCAGCTGAGATACCGATGGATCACATTGAAGCTTTTTGAAGAGATCTGTATCTTCACACGTGCTAATGGTGTACCTCCTGATTACATCAAGTGTATGCTCTTTCCGTTCTCTCTAGCGGACAAGGCGTCAAGATGGCTCAAGTCGCTCCCTACAGGCTCCCTCACTACATGGGAGCAGGTCAGATCAGCCTTCTTGGGACACTTCTACACGAAGGCTAAAACAACAACTCTCAGGAATAAGATTTCTTCTTTCAAGCAGCACGCAAACGAGCCGTTCAACGATGCGTGGGAGCGCTTCAATGACTCTCTCAGGGAGTGCCCACACCACGGTTTTGAGAAGGATCATGTTCTGGGTATATTCTATGATGGTGTTGAGTGGGAGTTTCGCAATGCTCTCAACGCTGCGAGCAGGGGAGACTTCATGACACAGACCACCGAGGGTGCTTACGAGCTGATAGAGAATATGGCTGCTAGCTCTGCGAATAAAAACCCAGAAATAGATCGCTCCAAGAAGGTGAGCAGTGTCGATGCTCAGTGGAAAGATGAAC
Organism: Eruca vesicaria subsp. sativa; assembly: GCA_932364175.1. Classification (NCBI taxonomy): domain Eukaryota; kingdom Viridiplantae; phylum Streptophyta; class Magnoliopsida; order Brassicales; family Brassicaceae; genus Eruca; species Eruca vesicaria. The sequence continues at coordinate 52,483 of CAKOAT010198044.1, forward strand.
TCACTGCCAAGGTTGATCTGCTCCTGAAGAGCAATGAGGGGCAGGTGATGTACATGGATGAGGCTACACCAGAGCAAATAGCGAATGATCTTGCTTCTGAGGGAGGAATAAAGGGAGAGGATCATCAGGAAGTTCTCTACATCAATGGTCAAGAGTATGTGCAGAACCAGAACTATTATCAGAATCCCAACTACCAGAGCAACCCTAAATCGCTCTCTTACCAGAGGAGCAACGCAGAGAATTCTGGGGATCAGATGCAGCGAAATCAGCAGCAAGGTGCTCCGCAGCAGAGGTTTCCCTTCGAGTTTTCAATGCAAGACTTTTGTTTTCAACCAAGCTCAGAACCGATTTCAAAGCCAGAACCAAAATCAGAACCATCAGAATCAGCAGAGCAACCCGCAAGATGCTCCAGCTAATTCAGGGGGTGGACAGAGTGAGATCAAAGCCTTAGGGAACATGATGCAGCAGCTGCTCCAGAGTCAACAGATTCAGGCCAAGGCGTTAAACCAGGC
>CAKOAT010198044.1:56473-84189 GCA_932364175.1 Eruca vesicaria subsp. sativa
TCTTATGATGTTATCTAACCACCTCGTGCTCTAAGTATCTTATTCAGTGACCTTAGCAGTGATGAAAGACGTTCACCCGGACCTGGAACACTCCCTGACTTTACCTCACCTTGCTCTCCAGAAGATTTCTGCTTGTAGAGGTTATTCTGGAAAGACTTAAACTCCACCTAACTTGAACCTAATATTGACTTAATTCTTCCTGTTATGGGCGTTAGATTAGGGAAACGAGATTACACTCAGGACATCTTAATCCTTTCTATCCATCTTGTTGATCCTGAGTGGCTAGCTCATCTTTAGCTAGTACCCACCTTGAACCTTAAATCTTTTGTTTCACCCTCATGCATTCTGTTCTTAAGTTTCATATGCGCAGATATGTGCAAAAGGGTCGGAGAGGAAAGGATCAACACTGCTCTCACTCGTTTTGCTCACAGACTACGTTTCAGAGCAAGGTGGTACATGATCCGACCAGAAGTGAGCAAGTCAGTAGAGTGATCCGAGCAGAAAAGTCAAAATGGTGAAAGAAGTGCTAAGTCAGAACCACCAGGGGCACACTACATGTAATGACCTCGTTCTCGTCATCATCATCATTTGAACTCATCATTTTATTCAGTAAAAAAAAAAAAAAAAAAAAAAGGGTGTGTATTATTATTTATGTCACAAGAGTTCTGAAAGATGATGAGAAGGAGAAGAACCAAAATAGTGTCCCTGGTCGATCAGAAAAGAAGAGTTGAAGTGGAAATGGAACAATGTGTAAGAAAAGTGATCTGAATGGAAGAGAGCAACTTGTCAAAGAAAAGGGGAGCAATGAACGATTGCTCTGCAGAGAAAACGAGTGAGGGTTGTGGAGATCAATGGATCCATCCTCTCTGGCAATTTTGTGTGATATCCTGCATCTTCTACAAAGACATGGTAAACCCTAAACACTTGTTAACTCCACTTTAAACACTGAAAAAACATGTCTTATACCTAGCCCGTTTTCCTTGAATAATGCCTATGACAAGAAGCTCACACTGATCTTAAATGAATATAAGGAGTTTTTGTCTGGAAGGTTTGACTTTTGCAGGTATGAGATATAGAGTATGGAGCCGATTTGAACAGCAGTCAGTGGGGGTTCTGGTAAGGGTGTGTCGTCCTAATATGTCTGCTTGTATGGTTTAGAGATTTGTGGTTAAAGTATGGTTGCTGAAATGAGAGAGTCCCCACGCTTTCAAACCTTTCCCACTGATCTAGAAACTTGACATTGTTTGAGGACAAACAAGGATCCAAGTCTGGGGGAATTGATATGTTGTGTTTTGACACCATTCTCATGTGTTTTTGATATCATCTAAGTGCTATCCTGGAGTTCTCTTAGTGTGTTTTGAGTCATTTCAGGTGGAGAATGTGCTGGGTTGCACTGGAGGTACGCATGAGTGAAAAGGTGCAAGAAGAGAGTGTTTTGTTTCGCGGAGCAAGCACTTGGGTAGGCACACACATCGCGGAGCAAGCACATGGGTAGGTACACACATCGCGGAGCAACCCCTGCCTTTCCACCACCTTGCTCCCGCGCTTTAATGAGCCATGATCTATTTCGGGAAAGCTTCTGTCTACCCTAGCATAAGTCTATTTTACCTAATAAGAGGACTCTGGCCGCCTCCTCTCTTCTAACTTTTCGACCAGAGACAGAAATACATTAGTTTTTACAAGTTTTTGAGAGTTCTTGTTGAAGATTTGTTCTAGCTATTTTGTAAGGGTCAAGGCTTGCTCCTCTTGGTTTTCTAGAGAAGAAATCCATGAACCCTCTTAATACTCGATTTATTTGATGCATTATTCAGTATTGATTTGTGTGCTTTCTTGTGCTATGGTTGAGTAGTTGATTTGTTAGCCTAGGGTTCTAGGGTGTTGATCCAATGAACTGAACATAGAGAAGTATCATTATTGCCTTTGCTCTCCACTGTTCTTAATGCTTATGCTGATTTGATCACTTAGTATTTGATTCCAAGTTAATCTTTTATCATTAATCCTGAATTAGATTGCTAGATCTGTTGAGAGCAAGCATCACATCCCTGATCAGCGAAAGTAGATATCAGGGTGTGATGTGAGCATTTTAAGTCTGTTCTTACTGTTTGCTGTTAAGTCGTGATGCACGCGAGAGCGTAGTAATTCATTGCTCTTCCGCGAAAGGAGCGCTGCTGCGAGAGCAGAGTGTTCTAGTTAGAAACCTAAGTTCTAGGCTGTTGTTAAAAAGCTTGAATAATTGTTTGGTTCATCATGATTAACACCCAATGAGATACCCTAGGTTGACATCCTTATATCCTGAAATTAAAACCCATTTTAATTATTTGTTTCTCACTATTTGCTTCTTTACAAAACTTATCGTTTTAGCTTGAATTTGATCCTATAAAAATAAAGTGTAATATTTGGTCTCTGTGGATTCGATCCTTAAGTATTACATCGACATACCATTCGATTGTGGTAGTGTGCACATTAGGTTAATTGGTGTGCGTTCGCACGCGATATCATTTTCTCCTATCAAAATATTTTTTATGAAATTTATAAATTATTTTAAGAACTAATACACTAGAAGAATTTTCCTAGAAGACTTTTCGTTGAGGACTTTTGAATTTTAAGCGGGAAACCTAAATTTTGAGCGAAAAACTGTTATTAAGTCTTCATAATTCTTCATAAATCATCCGAAACCCCAAGATCAAATATATATAACTAATTACATACAAAGACTTTATTAAACTTAAATTAGACTTATAAAAGGTTTCATCTACATTAATCTACACAAAACTAAACACATATAGCTAAATTCTTTTTTTTTTAAAAAAAATGTTAAGATTCCACAATATAACCCTAAAACACATAAAATACTACAACATAGTTACCAAACCCTAAACCAAAGAATATCATGCTTTGTTACATTCACTTATCTATGTTGAAAAAATCAATTTTATTAAGTCTAAATTTATATCACTTACAAATGTCTATAATTAGATGATTATGATTTTTCCCCTATCAAAATATTTTTTATGAAATTTATAAATTATTTTAAGAATTAATACACTAGAAAACTTTCTCCGGAAGTCTTTTAGAAGACTTTCTATGGAAGAATTTAGAAGACATTGGAAGACTTAATTTTAAGTGGAGAACCTAATTTTTTCAGAATTTTAAGCGGGAAACCTAAATTTTGAACGGAAACTGTTATTAAGTCTTCATAAATCTTCTAAAACCCCAAAATCAAAGAGGTCAAATATATATAACTAAATCACATACAAAAACTTAATCAAACTAAATTAAACTTATACAGTGTTTAATCTACACAAAACTAAACACATATAGCTAAATTTTACTTTTTAAAAAAAAAAATTTAAGATTCGACAATCTAACTCTAAAAACACATATAATACTACAACATAGTTACCAAACCTTAAACCAAAAAATATCATGATAAACTTATATTCACTCATCTATCTTGAAAACTATTCAGTTTTATTAAATCTATATTTACATCATTTATAAATGTCAATAATTACATAATTATGATTTTTTACTAACCAAAATATTTTTTTTTAAAATTTATAAATTATTTTAAGATATACAGCATGAGAAGACTTTTAGGTAAATCTTCTACCGGAAAGTCTTTTCACTCGCAAGGTTATAATTGTAAACGACAATCCTGTTTTTTGTTGGTCATGAGGGGATGTTTATAATTTCACTAGCGTTTTGAGTTAATTTTGCATTTGATTTGAGTTTGGGTACACTTTTGCATTTAGAATCAAATTTTGAGTCATATTTGGGAAATCCCCCGTTAAAAATAGCATCAATTTGAAACTAGTTCCAGTGCAAATATAGTTTGTTCCATTTTAGTTTCGCTTAGCAGCATGTTTCAATAATATATCATTAACAAGACTAATATTTTTTTAAAAAAAAATTGAATCCGGATGATTGTATCCTTTTAATGATCTAAACAATAAAATCATTTTAACTAAATACGAAACACATTTAATATCCAATCGGTCGGGTATGTTTTATACATTTTTCCTAGGGAGGGGATAAGAGGGATATTTTAAAGAAATTTTAGTGCATCTTTGTTTTTTTTGTTGATTTAAACTGTCTTTTGTGTTTGTTTGACCAACAATAAAAAAACTGTCTTGTGTGTGTGTGTGAACATAAAATACATTAGTGAAGATCACATCTGTAATGTTGGAACAATTAGTGATATTATTTATAGTTTTATAATGTCATTTTCGTAATAATTTATATGGAGAATATCAATAATAATATCATAAATATTTTGACCCAAAAAAAAAATCATAAATACAATGCAGAAGATAGATATAACTATACAAGTGATGCAAGTAAGGAGGCCCCTCGATAAGCAATCAGAAGGAGAGATGGTATCGTTGCCTCACCAAAAACAGACAGCTCTTCTTCCTTTTTTTTTTACTTTTTTTTTGTTGTGATAAGCGTATTTCTTTACATGCGAAAGATAACATTTTCATGGTGTAATGGTTAATCAATCCATATGAAAAGAACTCCTTTGATTTTTATAATACATATTAATTCATCATACCCAAAATGAATACACTGGAAGAAACCGTAACTTTTTAACCGTTGTCGTTAAAATAAATTGGTCATGATCGGATACTGGCCACCAGAATAAATCGCCTATTACGTATTTTTATGTCTCGAACAGGTAGCTAGCAGTCGAACTTTGAAGTTTGAACCAAGCTACCAGTTTATTTTGTCCGTTCATTTTTAAAATTTATACTGATCGGACCACTAAAGAGTAAAAATACTTCGTTTTCAAGTTGTCGGGAGTGAGTATAATTTTTGTATCTTCTAGAGCAACATTATGCCCTGCGGCAACTTGTCCATGGAAAAAGTATTCATGAAAATTTTCTAAGAGGATATAAATATGAGAAAATGACTAAAATAGCATTAAATTTTTTTTGTCACAAATATAACATTTAAGAATAAAAATGATCAAAATAACACTTAATGTTTTTCTTCTTTGATCAAGCACTTAATGTTTTATTAAAAGAGATAAATATACATCTATATCCCAATGATAAATTAATTTGGACATTAGAGTTTAGAGTTAAAGGGTGAGATTTAGAGTTTAGGGTTTAGGTTTAGAGTTTAGGGTTTAGGGTTTAGAATTTAGGTTTTAGGGTTTAAAGTTGGAGAGTGGATTTTAGGGATAAGATTTCAATTTTTGATAAATAACAAAAATTTAAAATTTTTAAAAGATAAAATGCTATTTTGGTCATTTTAGTTTTTAAAGGCTATTTTTGTGACATAAACTTAGAAATGTGTTATTTTGGAGATTTTTCCTATAAATATATATCATATATTATGTGATATGTCAATAACCAAGAAATATTTAGAAGAGAGACAAAACGGAAATTTGATTATTTGAACCTTCGTCGAAAAGTATAAATTGGTTCAACTATTTTTGTTTTTGTGAGCTTAGAAGAATCTAAGAATTTGTCGTGGTTTATATGGAAGAAGACTGTCTCCACGATAGAGATGTGAGCGATTAAAAATAAGTATGACTCCAATAGAAGAAAGAAAATTAATTTCAGTATAATTTCTTCTTCTTAGATTAAATGTTGTTCCGAGATTTTTTTTTTTAAATACAAATACTTGTTTGATAAACAAGATTATCCTATTACTTGGATTTTCAACAACATAAGATGTTAATGCACTATTATAAATGTATTGAAGATAAACTTAATATATACATAAATTAAGTTTTTTAAAAGTTTTTTTTATCATTCATATTCCGCTATTCAACAAATTTTATCCAATTATACAAATAAATTATTTCCTAAGTTTTCATTTTACATATATATTAAATCATTTATGACTCTATCTATAACCTTTCTCCTCTGGTCAGTAAAGATACCTCTCTTGTTGTGCTTCCTTGAGTTTAGTTCACACCAAAGGTGATAAGATTTGTAACTTGAAATACCAATTAGAGCAATAAAGTATCCATGAGGTCCAGCATATCATCCATGATTGTCCTGACCGTGTGTCCTGTTCAACATGTCTCGAATAAAGCATACGGCCAGTAACACAAAGCCAAATTAAACCGTGCATGTGTAAAAAACATGCAAAGAACAAATGATCTCCTGTTTCCTCTTGCTCTCCGCAGAAAACACAAAAACTCTCAATACCCCACTGCCTCATCTTATCTCATGTGGATAAGCGATCTTGTAATGAAGAAAAATCTTGGGACTCCTTGCTTTAACCATACAATTCTTCTCCATTCAACTTTATTTTTCATTTCTGAAGCTATTCCCATGTCATTGATGTCGAGACAATTACATCAATAAAGTTTATCCAATTATTCAAACAATTTCTTTCACAAATTTTCACTTTGCATAATATTAAATCACTATATAACTCATTTCACAGTAAATGCCGGTTTACAAAAAAAGAAAACTTATTTCACAGTAGCCATATGACGGCATGTGACGATTACAATGTGATTTAGTTCCACATACATGCCCATCACACTTGTCGCGGAGACGAAGTTGAGTTGTTTTGAGTCCTTGTAACTCTTGTTAAGAGAGTAAAGATGGCTACCTTTGACGAAAACATAGTGGGGGTGGGCACACACTTCGTCTATGCTCTTCATAACAGATTGACTGTGTGGACGTATGTTTTACCACGAAGTGATATCTCAATATCTTGGTTTGCATATCTAGTATGATTTTTGTTTCCGCTATACTTTTCTCTTCATAATTTTGTCCACCAATGTATTTTGCATCTAAAGGCCATTTGATAAGTGAATTAACATTATTTTCAGTTCAAACTAGAAGGCATACATTCCACCCCTAAAAATGGAATCACCATCCGCTTTCCATAAGTTTATCCTTAGGCTGTTGGAAGGGAATTGCCAAGATTTAGTGTCTACCGGTGGTAAATCTGACTGGTTGAACTCGAGAATATGGCAAAAGATTTTGGATTCATGTACCATCGTTTAATTGACTATCCAAAATGTGGCTCCGATATCCCCTTATTTGTATAGATGTTAAAAGTTATGTCACTCGATTCAAATAACTGATTGATCGAATATAATATATGCATATATCATGCATCTATGAACTGTTGTATGTATGGCCCAATTTAAGATTTCGCATAATGAAGTGGACCAAGTATAATCAGAAGAGATCTTAAGAACTTTGTAGTGTTCATAAACTTTTCCGGACAATCTCTTCACGGGCCAATGTTTTTATTTTTCTTACTTTCACATGAACGACATCTCTGCCATTCCGTTTTATTTTTTCTTATTATATCCACTTATAACTTTTTTTTTTTGACAAAGTAAATCCACTCATATATTTGGGTCTCACGGTTGTAAGTTACAAGTTGTAACTCCATGCACATCATACCCCAGTAGAAACGTATCTGAAGATCAACTAGACTTTGACCCACACAGATGTGTGGGTTATTTTTTATTTCATAAAATGTAACTTTGATATTATTTGTGAAATTAAATGACTTTTCAAAAAAAAATTGTTGTTACTAAGCTAATTCATTATTGTATTATAAGATATCGGGAATATTTGGTGATATCTTTTATATTTTCTCAACATAATTTGTTATAATTATAATAAAAATTAAATTAAAATTAATTTTTTTTCTTATTAGTATCATTAATGAATTATTAAAATTTCAAAAATTTTAAATAGCATGTTTTCTAAATAACACTTAAACAAAAGGTTAGTTATATACTATTATATTTTGTATATAATAGTTTTAGATAATATATTATTGTGATATTAAAAATAAATTAAATAGGCAATATATAGTGGTAGATATAAAAGTTTAACATATGTTAACAATTTTATTTTTTTGTATAAAATATTGCAAAATTTATGATTTTTAGTCTTTTCATCCGGTAAATCATATTTTCATATTCTTAAACAGTGAATGATATTTTATTTATTTATTTAAATGAAATTAATTTTGTAAAAATATGTTAATTTACCAAACAAATATAATTTCATATTTGATTCATATATTAGTTCTATGCAGTATAATATAGACTATAATTATAAAATTTATAAAAACAGCATAGAATTTTATTGTTTTATTTTATAATAAATTTATACTTAATTAATTTATATTAATATGATATTACTAATAACGAAACTAGTCAATGCATTAGTTTAAAAAAAAACATATCTAAAATTTTAATAAGATTTTGTTAATTTTTTTATCAGCAGATTTTGTTTTAACTAAAGTAAAATTTAAGTTTACAGTTAAAACTGATTTATTATTAATATCCTTATAATTATTAAGCGTTTTTGGAAGTATCTTAAATTTAACAGATTAATGTAAATAATTAAACCGATGTAATTGATGAAATGGACATATTATGACTTTTTATAGTAGATATTAGATAAAAAAATTTATATTTCTCTTTAATATAGAAGATTAGATCAAATCACCTATATATTAAAAAAGAAACATTATAATATTTGAGATAGACACGTGTCATCATCACAATGAGTTTCAGAAGTTTCGTAAAAATAGGTTGGTCCATCAAAATATATAATGAACTTTTTATTGAACTAATAATAAATTCATAATTAATATTTTTCATTCTTTCCTTAAATAAAAATTACAGGATTGTCTATTATGGCTAAAGTATATATGGAAATTAATAATTTTGAATAATAAATATTTGATAAAATTATTAAAATAAATAAAATAACCACATTAACCATGGAATAAAATTTAGATTTTTCGTATTGTTATATTTTATTTTTGTTAAACAGCTTTAAATTATTAAAACTGTTAAAACTCTCACATTCAAATTTTGTGATCTATTATTAAGGATTTTGTTATGACAAAATATAGATGATTAGAAAATCATATAATTAGAAAATATCATTTAATAAATATTAAGTTTATGTTAATATTTATTTAAATTTAATTATATATCATTTAATATAGAAAAGTGATTGTTTAGGTTCATTAAAAAAAATTTCCGCACCAATTTCATTAATATAGACATAATACTTAATAATTAATATTCGTTATTATTTCATACAAGGTAATATATATATATATATAATGTTCATTTTGCGCATGGTGCGGATTTTCACCTAGTATGCTTTTAAAGCACATGATGTTTTACACAGTAAACTTTAATAAAAACTAGATCCTTTTCCCGGGCTACGCCCGGATTATTTTTGTAGGAGAAAAAACATTTGTTATGTCATTATGTATTTTTTAGAAAAAGTGTTGATTAAAAATATTGGAAACCCGATATGCTAATATATATTAGCAGGTACTTTATACATAATATCTTTTAATAACTTCGAAAAATGTTCAGCCAAAGAACTTGTATTGAATAAAGCAAGTATTAAGTAATGTTTGATGCATAATGAAATAGAAGCGTTTGTGAAATAATGTTTAGAAGTAGATGATAGTTTTCATAATCTTGAAGAAAAAATTTATAAAGTCTTAAAAAGATGGAGAAACAAGTGGTACTCTCAAGGTAGAGGATGTAGATTGGGTGGGATTTTTTTTTGAACTGGGGCCTGAAAATTAATTAAAATAAGTTAGTGAGTAGTTATTATTAATAGAAATATGTTTATTTATTTCATAATATATGTATAGGTACCTGGACGTGAGAAGATATTCATCATCACGGTAGCATTTTTGCTTCCAATTCTTTGTGTTATCAGCTAGAGCACTGTGGAGACAATTGTGATTTTTCAGCTAAATAACCCTTTAATTTTTTTTTTTAGTTTTGCATCTAAGTATAAATTTTTACTTACTTTCATCGGAAGGAAACCGGTTGAAGATCTCTTTGTAGACTATGTTTTTCACTTTCTGAGGGTGCGAATCATGGCCCTTAATGATTTTTAGTCCTGCTTTGCTTGTCACGCGTGAGAGAGCCACATATAGTGGACCATGGGCAAAGACCACATTAGGTAGATATAAGAGAACTTCTTTCAAACTTTGACCCTGGTTTTTGTTGATTGTCATTGCGTAACACAATCTGATGGAGAACTGTCGCCGACGCAAAGTGAACGGTAGCTTTGTTTCATCATGCAATAAAACTATCCGGGTATGGTTACATACCGTAGTAATCGCATTTCTCGCAACCACCTATACGAAAAAACTTGAGACTCAGCTTGTGTCATGCATAAGTAATGATATCAATAAGGTAATGCAAACCATTAAACTTACAGTCATAGAACTTTGGCTTGAATGTTGGCGGATCATTAATCATAAGAGCTGTGAATAGATATAACTTTATTACTATTAAAGGATCAGTTTAAAACTCAGTTGGATAAGTCTGAGGCTAAGAACACACCTTTTGGTTTGTTATGCGACCCAGGTGAGCGGCCTCGTTTTCTCTTATGCGTGTGTCCGCCTAAAATTTGGTAATGGGAAAATGTTCAAATTGTTCTTTTTCCAATCTACGGGAAAAATGTAATAGTAAACTTCATGTTTTTCCTTACATATATCTTTTCTACTATTGCATTATGAGAAAATATTTTAACATCTTCGTTATTGAAAATGTAGATGTTTATTGTTTTAATGTTTATGTGTATATTATAAATTTGTTCTTATTTTACTTTGTTAACAACTAAATATGTATTCAGTTTGAAGTTATTTTTAAAACAAACAAATTTATAATGCTTATATATACATAATTCATACGTAATTAAACTATTACAATAAATTATATAATATAACATAATTAAATTTCAACTATTTTATAAAGTACAAATTAAATTGATCACATATGCATTCTAACATATATTTAAACATTTTAGAACTTATTTATGTTTACTTTGGGAAAATTTTGAAATTAAAATGCAGATAATAATAAATATGTTTTAGATTTAACATAATAGCTAAATTATCATAGTAACATATATTTCAGTTTAATTTTGTTTGAAATTAAAAATTTATAATCATTACTTGCATATTAACAAATTTAGGGAGTATACGATAGACCACATAGAATTGAAGCACAGCTACGCAGATATTTTATATTTTAATAATTTATCTATTTAAAACTGTTTTATACTATTATGTTCATTGACTTGTGTGTTTATATTTAAGTAATAAAGTCTATCTAATTTTTTTACTAATAAAATACATGAAAATACATCAATTAAATATAGTTTTTTTTTACTCTGAATTTGTTTTATTATCCAATCTCTTATCTAAATTACTTTTTAAAGAATTTTAATACACTTAATTTTAAAATTGTAGACATTCTAATATCCAAATTAGTTATAAGTTAAAATGAAAATTATAGAAATCGTCAAAATGGATCACAGATAAAATCTTAAATTTTCAATTTTTATTTTTAGGATTAAAGTATGTAAAATGAGGATAATATTTAAAATTACAATATTTGTTGTACATTACATTTAAGTTTGAAGTACAATGAAGTACAAAAGTCCTTTTGTTTGGTTGTTTTTTTTGGTAAATTAATATGTACGCTAAGTATTAAAATATCTAAGTCTTAACATTATTATTTTACTGAGGTTCTATTATATATGTATATATATATATAAATATTGTTTTTTATAAACAAATATATGAACATATTTACGATTTTTTTTCCATGATTTCTTTGTTAGTAATTATAAGTTCTGAAAACTTTGGTAGTTCTATTGTTTGGTCATGGAGTAATGATGATGATCGTTTTGGACTGTATATATAAAAGCATTTACTTGATCTTCTTTTTATATTGTAATTTAACATTGACCGAAAACAAACCTGGTTTCGGTAGATTAAACCGAAATCGAAATCGGGTTTTGCATGCCCAAACCAAACATGACGTGGCTGTTTAAAGCCCTAATATTGGCCAACTATATTTGGTGATTTGGACATGGTGAGGGGGCTTTATTTGCCTTTTTTTTATAAACAAATATATGAACATATTTACGATTTTTTTTTCATGATTTCTTTGTTAGTAATTATAAGTTCTGAAAACTTTGGTAGTTCTATTGTTTGGGCATGGAGTAATGATGATGATCGTTTTGGACTGTGTATATAAAAGCATTTACTTGATCTTCTTTTTATATTGTAATTTAACATTGACCGAAAACAAACCGAGTTTCGGTAGATTAAACCGAAATTGAAATCGGGTTTCGCATGCCCAAACCAAACATGACGTGGCTGTTTAAAACCTTATTATTGGACAAATATATTTGGTGATGTGGACATGGTGAGAGGGCTTTATTTTCCCCTTTTAATAGTGTATGATGTATCATATGCTTTGTTATGGAAATTAAAATAGACAAACCCAGTCTTATTTAAATTCATTCCCTTTTTTATTGATCTTATTTAAATCTCAAATCCATTTAGACGAAAAATCCAAATAAATTATCATAGATTCCATTAATTTTAATTTGTATGGAATATTTTTCCGATACCAATAACTAATAATATTTAGAAGCAACCACTTATTCGGATAACCAAATTGGATGTACAAATAAAAATATATCAAAATAAAAAGAGAATTCATGACGTGAAAGTTTGTCTCTCATTGAACTAGTTGCATATCCTCCGCGCAAGCGTGAAGTCGGGATCATTGATATTTCCCTGTGTTTTTTTTGGTTGTTGGTTTAGTGGGTTTCTTCTAATAATACTAAATAATGATGAAATGTAAAGAATGTAGCAAAAGTGTAAAGTGAAAATATTGTATATATAATGTGTTAAATGTTATATATAAAGCTTGCCTTGTTGGAAAAAGAGAATGGCCTAGATTTCACAGTAAGAGGACCTCTGCGAACAGGTCCAGCAGCTCCTCTTCCAGTTCTAATTAAAATTTTGCTCCACAGCGGGAAACTCCTCTTAACCATATCATCAAGTGACATACTCAAAGAGTCCGCCATCTTCAACTCAATTAAATCTGGAAAATACAATCAAAATTTTTTTAAAAAAGCACTAATTCCACAGATATATAAAATTCAAGCTCATATACAATCAAAGATCTCTGAAGAAAATTGACGGAAATTCATCTCAACAGACAATATGTATATATTTTCGTAATCTAAACCCAAACAAACATCAGTTCTCAATCAAAAATTGAAAACAAACTGAATTCAATCCGACGAATCAACGGCTATGAAATTTTACCAGATGAAAGATCAAAAGAAAGATCGAATAAGATGAATAATTCAGCTCGTATAAATCAATCAGGGAATTAGGAATTTGTGGTCTTTGAGAATTTGGGAGAAAAGGGAGTTAATGGGTAGTAATGTGTTAAATGACAGTGTTTTAATCCAGTGGCATAGTTATATAATTATTTAGGAAAATTTTGATGTATTTTCTATTTGTACTTCTATTTTATTAGTTTAGATGTATCTCATTGAAGATTAAAGTTACTAGAGACATTATTTGTATGAATTTTGTCCGGGTGAATTTATTTGAATCTATTAGATGTTTTATACTACATATGAATCTTTTGAATATTATAATTTATCTGACGTTTTTCCTTGAATTAAAAATAGCAAAATTGAGTTTTTACACTTTATTATTTAAAAAGTTAATCATAATAATATGTTTACTATCTTATCAAACTGCAAGCTTGGATATGAGTAAAGTTAATTACACATTTGTAATCACTAATTTTATTAATTCAATTTTTGATATCGGATCCATATTTTAACAAATCCAGAATGTTACAAGAATTTAGTTATATATGAATTTGTTTAAAATCCAAAATTCTACAGTTAAAATTCGAGATTAGACTTTGACGAAATTAGACTGATAAAGTATCTTGAGTCAAATCACATATTCCAGATTATAGACTCATACCTAGTAATGATGTCTAGTCGACAGATAAAAACATCAGTAAGGCAAAAGCAGCTCCCTTATAATATATGTTTGATTTTGAAATTTGCTATAAAGATTCACTCGCAATCAATAATTCAAATATCTCAGCAAGCTATGGGTTTTGTCATAACCAACCAAAATAGACCAATAAAACAATTAAAAATATCGACCTATTTTATACGATATAGTTTGTATACTCACCTACGACATAATGTTGAATAATACGGAGATATCAGATGCCTCTGTTTGGACTATGCTTATTGGAATATTTCCGATACGAATACGATTGGCGTGTTATTACCTTCGAATATGCTCTTGTAGATGCATGTGAAACCTAGGATGCGTAATCTAGTTTCTGAATTAAATTCGTACTAGGATTTTGATCTAAGCATCCGCATGGGTATTGAATTTTATTTTATTTTAATCTAAAATTTCTTATATGTGATTGACGTATATTATTTTACATTGTTATACTCCCTCCATTTTTTCTATTTGCCTTTTAGATGAATTTTTTGTTTTATATTATTTGACATTTTCAATTTTTTATTGTAAAATTTATTAAAAATTAATGTTAGATGACCACTGATATTATAGTTTTTATTTTATTATTCGTTGAATTGTGTTTTGGTAAACAATTAATGATGTTTTTGTTTAAAAAAAAAATTTCTTTAATCTATATGCATAATTTTAAAACGGAGGGAGTATATGATTTTGTGTCTTGTCAAAAACTTTATGTTTTTTCAATGTATATTTGGTTGAATATTTTTTCATTTTATAAATAATTTTTCTTTTATAAAAATTCATTATTTATATGTGGATTATACAGTTTTAGCTACTACTAATAAAGCATTAGTTATTAGGTGCTAGCTTTATGATAGAAATTTCTACATTTATTCTATATACTAGGTGATTTTCCCGTGGTCATGCACGGGTATAAATATTTATTAAGTAAATATACTATAATAAATGTTTACTATTTACTTTTAATTTTCAATTAATTTATAATTTGCATACATGATTATTAATAATATTATTTTACTTTATTTAGACATATTATTTTAGAAATATTATATCTAGTCAATTTTATTATTTTATAGTCGATTTTACTGTTGTTATTTGGGTATATTAGATAACATTCTTTTATCTGAATTCAACTATAATATTTTTTATTCTAAATATATTAAATTTTGATTAATTTTATTATTTACTTTTAGGTTGTTTGCTGTCTCAAATGTCAATATATTTTAGTAAAGTTATTTATAACTTAAGATATATTATGCCTATAATGAAATATAAAATAATTTTGATTTCAAATTACATCAATCGATATAAAGATAATCTTTGAAGTCTCATGCATATATATAAATTTCACAAAATAAATCAAATTAAATTAATATTATTTATCATTTAAATGTGCACGTATTTTCATAATATTTATCAAGTTATATGTTTCTTTAAAATATAGTAGAAAATAAAGCAATAATCAGTAGGAGTTACATACTTAAGTAACTCATATATTTTTGGAGATTCATGAACACATATCAATATTTACAATAACTAAAATATTTTATAAATTCTAAATAATTTTATATCTTAGATTTATTGAATGATAAACTGAAATTATTTTAAATAATCTTAAAAATGAGAACTCGGATTTGCTTTGGTATTTTTACTATGGTTATATTAAGTTATACAAACATAAAATTGAAAAAAAAAATTAAAATTAAGAAACAGATAATTTAAATAATGATAGAATATAACATATCTATGTCATTAAAGTATATAGTGGTATGATATTTTAAAATATTTTGTAATTATTTGATTAAAAGATGTTTATTGTTAAAAAAATATTTTAATTTCTCTTAAAATAAGCAGTAAAAATTGTGGTTGTATTTGAGAAATCATATTATATAAGTAAAATTTAAATATAAAAATTTATATGAAAACATCTTTTAATCAAATAATTACAAAATATTTTAAGTAAAATTAGTTGTGGTTTTTTTTCTTTAGTTGAAAGATACTATAGTCAACTACATATATGAAAATAAATAAAATATTAAATAATTTTAATTAAAAACTATTTTAGTTAACAAAAACATATACTTGTTTATGTTACTTAAAATTATGTTTAAAAGTAAATTTTTTTTTTCAAATATCAAAATTATATGTGTGAATTTTTTTGTTATGAAATCACATTATATAAAAATATATATTTTCATATAAGAAAATACAGATATAAAGAAAGTATTTTATTAATTAAAAAGTACATTTTATGTTATTTAAAATATTTTTAATGGATGTTACTATTTTGTTAATTTTCCCTTTTAATGAAATCATATTATATAAACATATATTTTCGTTTTTCATTTTTCCTTTTATAATTTATAGATTTTTTTTTCTATTATAAATTTTAGTTGGAAATTTTTAAAAAGGAAACTAAATACAAAATTAATAATACTATTTTGCTATTTTGATAGTATATTACTATTTTGTGAACTTTCCTTTTTAATGAAATCATATTATATAAACATATATTTTCGTTTTTAATTTAATATTTTTTTCATTTTTTATTATAAAAGTTATTTGGAATGTTTTAAAAAGGAAACTAAACATAAAATTAATAATATTATTTAAATATACTATTTAAATATATTCATCAAGGGTATCATAGTAATCAACCAGTGTAAGAGTCAACGTGAGCGCGCCACATAGGAAACTGACTTCTCAAATAATATTATAGAGATTTCTTTTTTTTTTTTATCAAACCATTAATTCATTCATAGGGAAATAGACTAAAACAGAGTTATCCCACTCTAGGGGAATGCTGCAGCTCATACAATGCTGATTTAGCTAGGGAATCAGCCACCACATTCCCAAGCCGGGGAACAGAGTTAAAAATAACAGAAGCAAAAGAACCTGCTAACAAAGCAATGTCATGGAGAATGCAAAAGACAGAAGTATCATATTCCTTCCTTTTGATAAGAGAAATGAGATTCTTGCAGTCAGAAAACACTGAAACGTGCTGAATACCGAGAGAAGTTGCCGTTAAAAGGGCAGCTTTTACCGCCAAAACCTCTGCTATTAGAGCTGAAGTTACAAAGCGATGGTTAGAAGAGTAGGAGAAAGACTTGGTAAGTTGCGCATCCTGGAGGTGCCACCCCAAATTATTTCTTGCAATTTGTTATGTTTTGAGATATATGAGATAAACATGTTATTTATTTTATTAATTGAATTATAAATAAATGTAGAAGCGGTATAATTAGGAAAAAACAAATAAATCAAATGTGCCCAAATTATAGATAATAATATTCCAAGTTCACAATTGATAGCAAAATAGTTTCTTTTTTCGGGGTAAAAAAGAAAACTATTTTTTTAGTTTGATTATCATTTTTGTGTCGGTGAGATAAACTAATGGTCTTTCGTATTTTGTATTCATCTCCTTTGAAAAGAGTTATAACCTATACATTCGTACGTATATAAATCTATGTGTATCTTCTTCTTCAAGCCTAGCTGCCAACCAAATCGTGTGAGATTAAGCCATCATCTTGCACCAGCTTCCTCCCTTCTCTCATGTTTCCTTTCTTATTCTCCTCTACCTGCGTTGTTTTGATCCCGCCACTGGGTTTTGAATGGCTTCATATCCTTAAGAAGAGTAATATTTTTTTTGGCTATTTTTAACGTTATTTGTGAAAATGATTGTGGATTGAGGCTACAGGAAGAGATGTGTATATATACAAGTAGATGACGTGATGATATGTATTATGGTACTTTTTTTTTTGAAAAGGGCGTATTAAGGTAGACATTGCGAGATTTTAGCCCCATAAAATGAAATATTCCTTTATAAAAATACTAGATAATGATTTATTGATGTAATTTACTGTTTTCCATAATAGATATTTAGGGATTTTACGGCCCTTAATCAAATAGTATCTACAGAAGATTTTAACGATTAAGGAATTGAAACAATGGTGAATAACACAAAATATATTGTCTTTTGATGCTGATTGCTTAAATATAGGAAAGATTTTTAAAATTTTATTGATTTAAATTATTATTTTAGATTTGGTGAACCAAATAAATTTTAAATTTTGTATATTATAAATCAAATATTTTTCATCACAATTGGTTTGTAATATTAGGAAGAACAACTAATCACGTTAGAAGTGGTTTGCAATGTAACAATAAGTTGCTGGTTTAGTAATATTGTTAATTGTCCCTTAAAAAAGTAGTGGCAATAGATTATAATTACTAAGGAAAATTCAGGATCAAAATTTATTTGTACTCCTGTTTTAATAGATTAGATGGTCGGAAAAAAAATATTCTAGACATGTAGAAGCTATTAATATATAAATGTTTAATTATTTTACACGCATATTTGTAAACGTAAATACAAAATTTAAAAATAAATTTAAAATTCTATACCAAAATTGTTTTCAGCGATTTTATATATCATCGTTGAAACTTTAACAATACAAAAGTATATTGTAAGCATCTTATAAGTTAGTAAATTTATGTATTTTTATTTGAATATTTGGTTTTCGTATATATATGTATATAATCAAAATATTATTAATGTAAGCTTCTGAATGATACGGGAACAACAAGAAAGTTAACATTCCTTCTTCATTTTCTTGCTAGGAATGTGAATACATTAGTGAAATATGTATAAGTGAATATCATTATCTGCCTTATTCATTTAAAACCATAATAGATTTTTTTTTTTAAAATCAAATTCAAAGGAGTGCAACACAAGGATTTTTTGAGACGTCACCCATCCTAGCATTACTCAAAACCATAATAGCAAATATTCAGTTCTAAGCAACAAAGTAGGACTACACTGTTTCGTTATATAACAACATAACAAAAGACAGACTTCACTTAATATTAAACCTAAAGAGTTCAGTAAAGATCCAAATGTATGGTTTTGCTCTGGAACGTCGCCATTACCACCACGATTTATATTTCCCACCCTTCCTCCAACTCCAAGAAAATCCAACGTTAACTTGTCCGAGCCGCTGCAACGACTATAGCTCTTAGTGTTACTCGGGATCGGCGTCATCAGTCATATATCGCTCGGAATGCTCCTTCGTGGCTACATCATCTGCTCGTCTTGGAGGCTCAGTAAGGAAGGGTGTGGGTAAATAGTTTATTTCCTTCTCCTTTCTTTCGTTTTGTCTTTTGATGGTGTCTACTGACATCTCAATTTCCTGTTATTAGTTTGTCTTTTTTGTTTTCCCTCGTACTTTGTTTTGATCTCAGTGTTATAAAAAAAAAAAAAAACTTGTCCGAGCCGCTCATATTTCCATTATATCCAAAATTAATTTCAAAGATATTGCCGCCGGATCCGCCGGCACCGCCGTCATTTACGGCCACAAATGAGTTCGTTAGACCTTGAAGGTTACTGTTATTATTGTTCCCCATGAACAGCCTTCCTCCAAAGTCATTAACAACCACGCTTGACGAATTAGACGAAGAAGCTAAGCCTCTGAAGAACGCCGAAGAGTCGTTGCTTGCAACTGAGCCCATTTGAGTAGCTTTCTGAAGCAACGCCGTGGCTGACACATTAGAAGAGCGCGTGTGAACGTCGGTGCTATATAGAGAAGAAAGACTCGTCTCTGGTTTCTTGGTGTTTTCTTGAAAGAATCCGAGGTTGAAGAAGCTGTTGTTGGTGCTACTCTTTAGGTTAATGTTGTTGACTGGATCAAACTGGATCATACCTTGTTCGTTCATGAAACTCTGTTTGTTGTTATTGTTCGTTACATTCATCATTCCTTGGCTCGATGAGCACTGGATCAAGAAGTTAGGGTTTGACGCTTGCTGCGCAAAGTCTCTGCTATTTTCAGAAATGCGATGTTTAGATTGTAACCTGGCATAAGCGAAAATTCGTAGTTAGGAAGGTCAATCAAATGGTGGTGAGAGAAAGCATTGCCACCGTCGAGTCTCCCGTAAAATCCACCGGAGCCAGCGACGCTAATGGCACCTGCCATAGACGTGAAGCTCACGGTAGGGTTTCTAGCAGTGTCTTGTATCAATGCATCACAGAAAGCCCTGTGTGTAATGTAACTATCGCGTCTGCAAAATCAGTAAAGTCCCAGATTTTAAAAACAAAAATTAGCAGGAGAACGGTGAATGTAAAACTATTGCATTATATGTGTACTTTAGTTATTATGGCTGCCATTTATAGGAGAGAATGATATATAGAAGAATATAGAAGTCGAGTCAATTGCTAATTTAGTGAAACACCTACTTCATTTAATGAAAAACCCATGTAAATGTAAGTCGGTCACATTCTACATCAAAGTATTTATGTCAAACCATGAAAATAAGGAAAGAAGCCCTAGAGAGAGAAAGAGATGAAAGGGGTCCACAAAATAAGAGGAGTTTCATTAAAAAGGGGAACCTGCAAAGTCAAGAAGAAGAAGAAAACAAAAGTGGAAAATAGAAAAACAAATCCAACTCATACATGTGACCAAATTTAGCATCTTTTTAATTTTCTCAGTTTCTCTTCACTGTCTTTCTCTATTCACCACTCACCCAGAGGCGGCCCTTGGGGCAAGCCCATCAAGCACTTGTTTGCGGCCGCCAAATATAGATAAAATTTCCGGTCACAAAATTCTAAGGGTACATGGTAGTGTAGTGGCTTAACGTAAGGGTTTATTGCGGCTGCTCCTGGGTTTAATCCCACATGACGCAAAAAAAAAATTTCCCGAATTTACAATAAAAATAATGCTAAATTAACTTAAAAAAAAGGAAAATATGGTTGACCTAAAATTTTCCGTCTTCTTTTTTTTGCCATTGTCCCAAGCTCAAGTCTAAACATCTCTTCAATTGATATCATCATTCTAATTCATATTACTTGAATCCCTTACTTATTCTTTTCTATTTCTGTAACTAGAAACCAATTGTCTTCTCTTCTTCTTGATCAAGTGGTACTTCTATTATTCTGTATCATAGTTGGTTATTTTCATATTTTAAACATATTTTATCTTCTCGTGATAGTCTATATGTGTTTGTTCATAGTAACTAATATTCTTTTAATCATTGCAGAAAGATGGGTCCTAAAAGAATTAGAAAAGAGATGGGAGGTGCTGAAAAAGAAAGAAAAAAGAAAAAAGAAGAAGCTTTCATAAAATCTCAAGCTAATTCAATGTTAAGGTATGTTAAAAAAACTGAAGCTCCTAAATATGATGAGGTTGTCGAAGATGAGACTATAGAAGATATGGAGGATGATGATATTGATGAGGATGAACAAAACTTGGATGTGGATCAGAATATGAATAATAATGGGAGCGAAGCTGGTAGTGAGAGCAAAAAAGAGACTGAAAATAAGGACGAAGAGAAAAAAATGGATGGTGTTAAAGAATACCAAATAAGTGGAGATGTCGATGATCCTGGAAACTGGAAAAAAATTGATAATAGAATCAGAGATTTTCTTATCCAGAAAGGTCCAACTACGTGGTTGCCGATTGATTACCATTTTCCAAGAGATTATGTTGGTAGATGTTTTTCTCATTCGTCTTATACAAGAGAAATAAGAAATGGAGAGAAGCAAGATAGACACTGGTTAGTTTACTCCAAAGTAAAAGATAAGGTCTTCTGTTTTTGCTGTAGACTATTTACCCAAGACAGAAACTCTAACCAGATTGCAACCAGTGGATACAATGACTGGAGAAATATTTCAAAAATGCTAAAGGAGCATGAAAAAAGTCAAAAGCATATCGTATGTATGACTCAGTGGATAGAGCTAGAAGTGAGGCTAAAGACGACTCAGACCATTGACAAACATATTCAAGAAGAGGTTAACAAAGAGAAACAATACTGGAGAGATGTATTGTTGAGGATAATTCCATTGGTGAAAGGCCTTGCTAAACAGAATATGGCATTTCATGGAAAGAGGGACAAGATCCGTGTGGCTAGTAATGGAAATTTTTTGGGCATGATTGAAGTATTTGCAGAGATTGTGAATGGCATTACAGTTAAGCCATTATCACAAACTCGTTGGGAGAGTCGCATCAACAGCATCAAAGCAATACGGTTTCAAGCTCCTAAGATACGAGAAGCATTGTTTTACTTGGCAGAAAACAATAAGAATCCGGGAACAAAAAGTGATGCTGAGTCTCTTGCCATGAGTGAAACCCATGGAATAAGGAGTTTTGAGTTTCTGTTTGGAATGGTTATTTGGTATGAGCTTTTGTTTGTTGTTAACAAAGTAAGCAAGATCCTGCAATCAGCAGATATGAATATTGATATTGCTATTGCTCAACTGAAAGGACTTATTTCTTTTTTTAAGGACTATAGAGAAACAGGCTTTCAAGCAGCCAAGGTGGAAGCTGAAAAAATTGCAAGAGAAATGGAAACTGATCATGTGTTCTCTAGAAAAGCAAAACGTCCTACTAGAAAAAAATATTTTCATGATGAAGAGCCAGATAAAGTTGGAGAAGATGTGATATTAACACCAGAAGAAGACTTTAGGATCAACTACTTCATAAAAATTGTGGATCAAGGTTTGGTTTCTCTTGAGACAAGGTTTGATCAGCTTCAAGGTTATGAAAAGACTTTTGGATTCTTATTCGACTTTAAAAAACTGAAGCTAGCAGAAGATGACAAGCTAATGATTTCTTGTACTAACCTTGAACCTTTTCTGAAACATGGTAATTATTCTGATATTGATGGTAATGATTTTTTTTTTGGAACTGAAGCTTTTGACAGGGAGTTTACCTGAAGGTATTAAGAAGGTTGCTGAAATATTGGAGTTTTTAAAAAAAAGGGAAAGTTGTTATCCAAATACATGGACAAGATATCGTATAATGATGACAATTCCTGTTTCCGTTGCCTCAGTAGAAAGAAGTTTTTCAAAGTTGAAGCTCATAAAGTCTTATCTACGGTCGAGTATGTCACAAGAGAGACTTAATGGATTGTCAATGTTGTCGATCGAAAGGGATATGGCTGAGAAGATTGATTATACAACTTTGATGAATGAGTTTGCGAGAAGAAATGCAAGAAGAATCATATTTCAACAGTGATGTCACTACAAAAAAAGAGGTGAATTGTATCACTTAATTTACATCACAAAATTAAGTGATTCTATTTAAAATCACTTATTTGCAAATGAAACAAATATATATAATTTATCATCATTTATATGAAATGATGTGTTATTATATTATTTGGCATCAATTCAATAAAATGACATGTTTTTGTTATAAGTTGTATCACTTCAACAGAAAATGATATAAAGTTATATCAATTATATAAATGATGTATTCATTTTACTGTTAGCATCACTTAGTAAAATGATGCAAAATAAAACTGATGCTAAAATTTTTTATTTATATAAAAAATAATTATGTTGATTAACTTCAGTTATAAAAACCGATGTAACCATCACAAAACTAAATAAAACAACCCACTAAAACAAATCAGTTAACAAATAATTTAAACTTCATAATCCGATCCAAAGATTACGTGAAGCAGTTACCATATATTCTTTGGCTTTAATTTGTTTTTCTTTAATTTAATCATTTTTTATTCTGTAACTGTTTACTTCAACCAAAATCTTCTTCTTTATCGTAATCTTCATTTATGTGTTCTTCCACTTCCTTCATTATTAAAGCCAAAACTAAAACTAACTATGATGACCTACATTTTTCTTCTTTTACTTTCTGGATCTTAAATTTTATTCATCTTGATCAAGGATTCATGGCATCCACCCGTGAACCTTATATCTTTCTTGCCAATTTAAACAGGTAAGTTCTCAGCTTTTCTTTAAATTTAGATTTCATAATTGTATTTCTATTAGGCTATGATAAACAAACACTAAGTCTGATTTTATTCATTTCAGTTAACAAGTGATCATAAAAGGTATTGATGGTGACAACTTATTCTCAAATCTTGGTGTGTTTCGTTTATTTGAATGGAGCACGATTTTAAAGTAATTAATTTGTCTTTGTTATTTGCAGAATATGAATGATGGCACAAAAAAAAGAAGATTCACATTGTAAAGACCTTGTTATATATATAGTGGTTCAAGGAGGAGATGAACAAGATATTTAACGTTCAAGAGTTTTGAGACAATCATAGATGAAGTTACAATGGTGGCTGACGACTACGTAATTTTGCAACAATTTTGATTCTGATGATTCTAATAGATATTTAAACATTGGAAACCATGCTAGTAATGTATTTTTTTTAATTTTGTATTTATTTTAACATTTGTAAATATAATAAAACATTTACTGATATTTATCCGTTTAATATATTGAAATTCTTATTTTAATAATGTGAATAAAAATAATACATATTAGGATCACCTATAAAAACTGATATAAACGTGACATCAGTTATACAAATGATATTGATATTTTTATCTGTAATTGTAAATAATAAAATAATTAAATCACTTTTTTGTAAATGATACCACTGTTAACATCATTTCCATCAAGTGATATTAATTTTAAATCAGGTATAGTAAATGATTTAAATATTACAATCAATTTATTAAATTGACACTAATACACACATCATTTAGAACAAATGATGTAAATGGTAACATCATTTTTAGCAATTGACACATACTAACATCACTTAAAATAATTGATGAAAATATTTACTATTTATTACATCAATTTAGAACAAAATGATACAAATTATTTGCATCATCAAAAACTAAGTCATTTACTTAAGTGATGTAAAATATTTTTACATCATTTATAACTAATACAAATATATAAAATAAATGATTTAAACTAGTCTTTTTTTGTAGTGTGTATTGATCTTTTATGTTTTAGACCGGTTTTGTTTAACACTTATTTTTTTTAATCCAAAACGATTAGTAGGAAAATTTATGAACCAGCTTTTTTTTTCTTCGCTTCTAGCCACCAAAAAGTCAGGACCGGGCTCTGCACTCACCAACAACCAAACAAATACAGTGATTGATCCTATGTGCATAGTCCCCATATACATTTTATGGGCGGTGTACTCGAGGTTGAGATCCGTGGCCAAATATATAAGAATTTCAGTTACAAATCATACTGTATATTTGATATTTTCAAGTAAATTAGTAATGGAGAACATTTTATTTAAAAAATTCAATACAGTACAAAATAATTGATGGTCCATTGTTATACTTTTTTTTTTTTTTTTGAACAACCCATTGTTATACTTTACCTAGATAGAGCCTCTATACTATATACTACACAACACACACACACATATATATATATATATATATACGTTTGATCTCTTAGCTAGCCCAGATACCAACAAATTATTTATATGAAACGGATAGAGATTAGTTACCTAGAAAATATGGTACCACAGTCACATCGATACTCTTTAGTACCACAAGTCTTAGAGTGAGCTTTCCAATCCGATTGAACAGCGTACCGCTTAGAACATTTCTCGCATTTCCACTTCTTTTCACCGTGTTTGCGGTAGTAGTGCTTCTTAATTCCTGTGAGATCTCCGAGAGCACGTGCGGGATCATGGTGGACGCACGTGGGTTCCGGACAAAGATACACTTTCCTCCTCACTTCTTTGGTTGATTTCTGTTTGAGCTTCCATGGGAGATTGTGCCCTCTTCGGTGAAGCTGTAGATTTTGTTCTCTTTGAAACCCGTTCTTGCATACATCGCAGATGAACCTGTTTGTAGCCATTAGTGTCTTTGGAGATAACGCTACCACTTCCGCATCAGGAACTGTTTGATCAATTAAATTTAGCCAGCAGTAGGATTCTGAATGTTTATCTATGAGGATTAGTTAAGAAAAAGGATACAAACATTATTTTGAAAGAAAACTAAATATCACATCTGTATAATATAATTACCAGTCGAAAATAATGAAATCTTGATACGAGTTTACCAAAAAAATAAAAATAGTTAGGGTTCATATTTATTCTTTTTAACTTCTATATCCTATAAGGTTGTTTTTTACTCTCAAAGCTGCTACTGATGATATAGAATTTATATTTTATATATGTGCAAGAGGTACTTGGGTTTCCGGGTTGGTTTCTTCGTTTCTTGGGCGGTGGAGCTGAGGAGTTAGGTTCTTGTATCATTGATATAAACGTATCTTTCCGGTCAAATTCGTTATCTCCGAGGCCTGAGTCAGTGAGGAAGAACGGCTGAGCAGAGGATGATGATGGAGCAACGCTTGCGTTATATGATGATGACGACATCTTAGATCTTCTTCTTTGCGTCGAAGTTAATAAACTGCAAGAGAACAATCCATATAAAGAAAGTTAAAAAGAATTGCGAAAAATCAAATTATCGTTACTGAAGAAAACTAAGGGAGGAATGAAAATCAGGAAGAATCCACAGAGATTGACGTCATGGAGAATTTTTATTAAAACAATTCACTAAAAGACATGAAGAGAAAGATAACAAATTAAGCCTTTTTATAAGCTTTTGAATGAATTAAGAAGAAAGGTTTCTAAGTTGTTATTTTTTGGTACCTGAGATCAAGATAAAGCAACCAAGAAGAAGAAGGAATAATAGTTAAAAAGCTATAAATCGGAGGTAAAGAAAGAACCAAGAAGAAGATGATGCATGATGATAATGATGATGATGATGATATGAGAAGACGACACACTATTATGTTTGTGTGTGTATTATAATACAAAGAAAAACCTCAAAGCCCTCTCTTTCTCTCTCCTGTTTTGTGTTCTTCTTCTTTTTCTGTTCTTTTTTAATAAGGCATATATGACCTTGAAAAGTTTATGTAGCTAAGCTACATCTCTGTAAAATTTCATAAAAAAAGATCCATCTCTGTCATACTCTATTACAATAAAAAACTTGTTTAAAATTTTATTTTACAATTAAGAAGGACGGTTAAGGTTTGGTTGTCACTGTTAAAACGGTGAAATGTGTCCACATTCTGGGTGTGATGTGGGGACTGCATACAGCTTATTCTAGTTCGTATCTTTCTGGTGGGCTTTAAGACAAAACCCTCGTTTTCTCTTCATTTAACTGATTAGGTTTCGGTGTACTAACTTTTTTTCCTTATCTAAAATGTTAATAATTTAATACACATATTATATATATATATATATATATATATATTTCTACACCCCATCACCATCATATAGACAATTGAAAAGAATGTTAGATTCTTGTGTGAAAATCAATGTATGACTTTGTCTTTGTTAAATAGAGATTAAATAAAAATGACATCATTTATATAACCTCAAGAAAATCCAATTTTGAAAGCTAGAAAGCCTAACAATTGGCTTAACAATTTAACTTTATCTTAAACTAGTAATCTCAATTATCTCATACCCACCCATTGAACTTAAACATCCCAAAGTTGGCATATTCCTATAATTGTACTGCCGTTGTGTCGTCGAGATAACACAGAGAGAAACTCGATTCCAAAAGCACCTGTCAAATTTGATCTTGATTTCTTGAATACTTGAAGAGTTGTAAATGCAATTAGTGGCTAGTTATTATTTGAAAGATTTGTCAAAATGGCATTATACCTTCCACACACATCTTTATCCTAATAGTATCTATATATAATAGCAAACCTAAATTGCTGACATCATTTTTTTATAGGAAAAAAAAACTAAAATCCTATGGCTCAAATTGTTTGGTTGTTAGAGAACTAACGGACATAAAGTTCCTCACTCTAAATGGCTTACGTCATCAAAACTGTCGTATTTAAAAAAGAAAAAACGCACCGTTTTGCTCTAGGGCGACTTCCTGTGCGATTCCTCTTTTCCCCTCCCCCTCTCTCAACGGCGTTGGCCCTGGCCTCCGGCGCCGCCTTGTAAGCCATGGCCAAGAAAAAACGAACCCAGTTTAAGCCCCTCATTCTCACTCCACCCAATCCACCCCAAGCCTCCCCCAAACCTGCCGCCCCCCTCCCCTCCTCCAAACCCATTGCCCCCTCTACCTCCTTTGCCCC
>CAKOAT010198044.1:84289-99368 GCA_932364175.1 Eruca vesicaria subsp. sativa
TCTCAGAAGATGACGAAGAAAGGTGAAGCTTTTGTGCTTGAATCTGGTGAAGCTTGTGTTGAGATCCCAAACTCTGTCATCACAAAGAATCAACACAAATGGGAAAACTTCATCATTGCTCAATTTAATGGCAGAGCGCCATCTCCGGGAGCTCTCCACGCCATAACTAATGGTATCTGGAGTAGTAGGCTCAAAAACATAACAGTTTCAAGGCTTACAGATAGATCTTTTCTAATCAAAATACCATGTCCTATCACAAGGAAGAAGGTCTTGGACCAGGGTATGTGGCACATTGAAAACCAAGCAATGTTTGTTGCGAAGTGGGAACCAGGGCTCCAACCGGAGACGCCAGAACTCACTGCAGCCCCGGTTTGGATTGACTTCCATGGCGTTCCACCGCACTTCTACAATGAGGAAGGTTTGGAGCACATCGCTGGCTTAGTTGGGGATCCAATTGTCTTGCACCCATCTACTGCTAGCATGACCAACCTGGAAGTGGCAAGAGTGTACACCATCGTTGATCCAACCAAACCTTTACCTGAGGCGGTCAACGTCCGTTTTCAATCAGGTCATATCCAGAGAGTCTTGGTGACAAGTCAGTGGCTTCCACCGGTATGCACTCACTGTCAAGAGGTGGGTCATTCCATCAAGAGATGCCCCACGGCCCCTATTACCTGTACGCTTTGTAAATCCACAGGACACGAGACAAGTGCCTGCCCGAGAAACAAACCGGATCCCACCAAGACTGCCAAGAAATCTACTAAAGAGAAAAAGCAGAAACCAAAGCGTAAGAGAGCTGAAAAATCTGTGTTTACTCCAATTCCTGATCTTGCAGGGACGCTTGAGATAGATATCGGGTTAGACAAGCTGAGGAAGGATAGTGACCAGAACTCCGACAAAGCAGTAAATGAGAAGAAGCAGGATACCAACCATGGAAAGAGATTGCATATCTCCTCCTCTTCATCCTCCTCCGAACCCGATACAGCCTCCTCAGAGACGGATACCTCAGAATACTCCTCTGGAGATTCAACTTCCTCTCAGGAGGAGGGCGAGTTCACAAAAGTTGTCTCAAAGCGTAAGCAGAAACTTATGCTGCAGCAGCAAAAGAAAGAAAGCTCCAGTAAGAAAACAATCAAGAAAAAGGGTCTCCCTAGGGGCACATGCCCCACCTCTGATTAATCTTTATGATAGAGTGCTTCTGTTGGAACGTTAGAGGCTTCAATAAATCAGTTCGGCGAAGAAGTTTTAGGAAATGGTTTCGGCGTAATAATCCTCTTTTTGGTAGTCTAATTGAAACTCGGGTGAAAGTTGCTAGAAGTCAGAAGTTTATTCAGTCTACCTTCCCTGGTTGGAATGCGGTAGGAAATTATGAGCATGCCGCTCTCGGAAGAATTTGGGTAGTGTGGAACCCTCAAGTGGTTGTATCTGTTCTTCACAAATCGAGTCAGATGATTACTTGTCTGGTCAAGCTACCGAATACCTTAACAGAATTTGTGGTATCCTTTGTCTACGCTGTGAATTGCCGTAATGGAAGAAGGGCTTTGTGGTCTGATCTCTCCCACCTTTCTGGTAACTCAGTAATATCTGACAAACCTTGGATGATTCTTGGAGACTTTAATCAGCCGCTTAACCCTGAAGACTCTTCTACTGGTGGCACTAGGATCTCCGGGGGAATGGAGGAGTTCAGGTCCTGCTTGCAGTCTGCACAGCTCTCTGACCTGTCCTTTAGAGGCCACCACTACACCTGGTGGAATAAGCAAGAAGCTAATCCCATTGCAAGGAAGCTCGATAGACTCCTCGTCAATGATAACTGGCTGCTTACTTTCCCTCTTTCGTATGGCGAATTCAGGGACCCAGAGTTTTCAGACCACTGCCCCACTTGCATTCACTTTGGTGATCAGCTGGCTAGAAAGCGTAGACCATTCAAATTCTCGAATTTCCTCCTGGATAACGAGAACTTTATGGGTTTAATAGAGGAGTTCTGGAGGAACACTAATGTTTCAGGGACGGCGATGTTTACCATTAGCAAGAAGTTAAAACTCCTCAAAGGTGGCATCAGAAACTTCAACCGCGACAATTATTCTGGTATTGAAACCAGAGTTAATGAAGCGGCTGCTGCTCTGGCGGAGTGTCAGCATAACTTCCTCGCTAATCCTTCGTCTCCTCTTGCTACCTTGGAAAAAGAAGCACATCAGCATTGGATGAAACTAGCTCTCGCTGAGGAAAAATTCTTCTGTCAAAGATCCAGGATCCAATGGCTGAAAAATGGTGATAGTAATACAGCTTTCTACTTTAAAATGGTGGCAGCCCGAAGATCCTGCAACCAGATTCACTTTCTTATCGACAGTAATGGAAGGAAGATTGAGAATAAAAAAGAGATTGAAGATCATTGTGTGGGTTTTTTCTGGAACCTTCTGGGTCAGGACTCCACCCCCCTAGCCGCTACTGATTGTGACCTTATCAACTCTCTTAGTGCCTTCCACTGTACAGATGAAATGAAGAATATGCTGGTAGCTGAGGTCACTGCTGAAGAGATAAAGGACACTGTCTTTAACCTTCCTGCTCATAAGGCTCCAGGGCCGGATGGGTACAATGCGGAGTTTCTAAAAGCGACTTGGTCCATCACAGGGTCTGAGATAATTAGGGCTGTTCAGGAGTTCTTCCGCAATGGTAGGATGCTGAAACAATGGAACTGCACTGCTATCACATTAATCCCGAAGAAGGTAAATGCTGACAAAATCTCTGAGTTCAGGCCCATCTCTCTTTGTAATGTCCTCTATAAGATTATCTCTAAGATCATTGCAAAGAGACTTGAGGTTCTTCTTCCAGCTATGATCTCGCCTCACCAGTCTGCCTTCGTTAAAGGGCGCTTACTCATTGAGAATGTCCTGCTGGCTACGGAAATGGTCCAGAAGTTCAATCAGCAAAATATATCGAGTAGAGGAGTGCTTAAAGTGGATTTGCGGAAAGCTTTTGATTCTCTGCGGTGGGATTTCATTTTACAAGCTCTTCAAGCGGCTCGTTTTCCACCCGTCTTCATTGGCTGGATCAAGCAGTGTATAACTACCACTAGTTTCTCAATCAATGTCAATGGGGATCTTTGTGGATACTTTCATGGGGCGCAAGGGGTAAGGCAGGGTGACCCGATCTCACCATATCTTTTTGTCATCGCAATGGAGGTGTTTGGTAGACTTCTGGAAAAGAAATATGAAGATGGCAGCATTGGCTATCATCCTAAAGGTCAAGATCCCAAGATTTCTCATCTTGCCTTTGCTGACGATGTGATGGTGTTCTTTGATGGAACGCACGCCTCTTTATGTGAGCTCAACTCAACGCTTGAAACCTTCCACCGGCTCTCTGGATTGGAAATGAACCGTGAGAAATCAGCTTTGTACACGGCTGGTATTGCTGAGGACGATCAAGCTACACTTGCGGGCTTTGGCTTCACTCAAGGCTCTTTCCCCTTCCGGTATCTTGGCCTCCCTCTCACCCACAGGAAGCTTCGGAAATCTGAATACTCCCCTCTGCTGGATTCAATCTCAAACAGGTTTAATCACTGGACAACAAAAGCCTTATCCTTCGCTGGCAGGTTGCAGCTAATCTCTTCTGTTGTCTATAGCACCGTCAACTTTTGGACCTCAGCTTTTATGCTTCCTAAAGGTTGTATCAAGCAGATAGAAGGCATGTGTAATCACTTTCTCTGGTCTGGTGATATTGCGAAGAAACATGGAGTTAAAGTTGCTTGGAGCACTGTTTGTCAGCCTAAGGATGAAGGGGGGCTGGGTCTGAGGAACTTCAGTCTATGGAATAAAACTCTAAACCTGAAACTTATCTGGCTCCTCTTCTCGAGCTCAGACTCTTTATGGGTCGCATGGATGAGAAAACATAACCTCAAGGATAATAGCTTCTGGAGTGCCCCGAGCACGACTTGCAGCTCCTGGATCTGGAAAAATCTTACCTCTCTGCGCCCCTTAGCCCTCAAGTTCCTAAGATGCTCTGTGAGAAATGGTGATACAGCAAAGTTCTGGTTTGATCATTGGCTTCCAACCGGTCCTCTAATTACCTTTGTTGGCCAAGAAGGTCCCCAATTGATGGGGATTCCGCTTTCCAGTAATGTTGCTGATGCTTCCACCACTGTGGGTTGGCGCCTGCCCTCCCACCGAGTAAGACATAGGAGGCTAGCGGAAGTGCGTGACTGCTTGATTGCGCATATGGTTCCTGATCATTCTCAAGGCCCTGATATTTTCTCTTGGGAAATTCCAGGCATTGTGTCCCATGAATTCTCCTCTAGCCTTACTTGGGATTATCTCCGCCCGAAGCTCCCCAAACTCTCTTGGACTCGCTCTGCTTGGTTTAAAGGCTGCATCCCAAAGCACGCTTTCACCTTTTGGGTTGCTTATCTTGACAGACTCCCTGTCAGACATAGACTGGTTGCATGGGGATTAAATGTCCCTGAGACATGTATTCTGTGTAATTGCGCCTCTGAAACTAATGAGCATTTGTTCCTGGATTGTGACTATAGCAAGCAGATTTGGGCGAAGCTGTTTACTAAACTGGGAGCCCCTCTTCTGCGGGTGAGATCTTGGCCAGCTCTGATTAATTGGATGCAAACTACTAGGGACAAATGTCTCTTCACCCTAACTCACATTTCCGTCCAGGCTACTATCTACCTAATTTGGAGAGAAAGAAACTCAAGACTTCACGATGGAAGCCCCCAGTCCCACCATGCTGTTTTTCAGAAAATAGACCGCTGTGTTAGGGATATTGCTCTAGCGCGGAGTGACAGGAAAAGGTTCCAGTCTATTCTTTCTACCTGGTTTAGGTTTGACTGATCTCTTCTGCTTCTGTAACAAGTTGTTACACCTGAGTTTCATTAGGCTTTTTCCACTTTTTTTTGGGTCTTTTGTAACTTTTTAGCTTCGCCGAGCTGATGTAAAACGTTTCCTTTTGGTATATATTCACATTTTTATCAAAAAAAAAAACTGTCGTATTTAGCGTCTTTTCTCGAATCGTTTCATTCCCAAACAACACAACTCTTAAATCACCCCTTTCTGGTCAAATATGTATTGTATTTAGCTTTTATGCCCGAACGATTTTATCCTCAAACAACACGACTCTTAAATCACACCTCTTTGATTAATATATGTATATCTAGCTCTCTGTTTTGCATATGATACACGGTAGTCATTCAGCAGCAATCTCTTGTACGTGACACCTTGGAAACGACCCCGATAAGACGTTTCATGCAGTGAGGGTACGTACGGTAAGGAATTTTAGGGGCACGTTTCGGGACGACCAAGTTTACAATTTGACATCAGAGGACGTAGAATTTTTATGCTTCTCTATACCAAAAATTGCTGAAGAAGACAACATCAGTTAAGACCTAGATTTCCTTTATGCTGTGTCATCTTTTTGTTTTGGTTCAGACTTTTGATTCGGACAAAAATCTTCTTCCCCAGATACTTTTTCCTTAGTATCAAGCCACATTGTTCGCCTGAGATTGCTATATCTCCAGGAATGATTAGAAGATCAGTAGTGGATGAGTCCTTTCAATAAAGACTCAAGTTCTTCTCTAGGTCATTCGTAAGGAAAGATACTGCAAATTTAGACCAAAACAAAAGATACTGCTATTCCCTTTCTCTTGTTTCTTTCGTTTGTTCACAAAGATTCCCATTTTCAGAAGTGAGAATTGATTGATGTTTCAAATTTTATTTCGAGATCTTTATCATTGGCTCTAAAATCGAATGTTACTATTGCGGTTGCCATCTAGATTTATTTTTTTACTATATCTCGTGTTAAGGTTTTAAAGAAGCATTTTGTTCTGGCAATGCTTAGTGTTCTATGATTATGCGAATTTTGTTGCCTCATTGTCAGATAATGAGCAGGAGAGAGGTTACAGAGGCAACATAAACTTGGAAACGCAATTGTTACTCTTCTGTTGTTACTCTGATGTATTCAACTTCATGGTTCAGCTTTCTTTATTGCTCTTCTCTATACAAATTTGAGTCGCCTGAACTCTAAAGGCAAGTCGCCCTTTTCTTTTACTTTTCTCTTTGCTGTAAGCATTTTCTTTGATTCATATGTCACGGGTCTTTCACTTTTTCTTGTAGACTATTATAATATATATGTGATGTGAGTTTGTCAAAAGTCAGTCTTGATCTAGTCAGGTTCTTCTATCGTGAAGGATTTATTGGAGGAGAACACAAAAGCATACTCCAAGGCAAAATAATAGCACCAACAGTTAGGTATCAATGATTAAGAATTATGCTTAGCTTAATATATGCACTTGTAAATTATAGTGGATTCAGATAGATTTTGTAAACAGCTGACGCCGAGGAGACAAACTTATGCGGTAGCGAAGATATGTATAGTGATGGGGTGGGGGATGTGAGCCGGTACAATGGAGGGGGAAAAATACATTCAACCTCATAGTGTATCTTGTAACTAAAACACACAAATTTAACTATATTTCTTGTATTTTATTTTAGGGTTTATTTTATTGATTTTATAAGCACTGTATATTTTATTAAATTGTTTAAGTTTTATGCTTAGCTTAATATGTGGAAATAATTTCAGTCTTGACTGTGGTTACTTGTAGCCAATATAGATACAAATGTAATCTCTTGCTAGCCGTAGAAATTAGCTACGAATATATTGTGGCTAGTCGTAGAAAAATGGCCACGAAAATCCACAAGCTCATAGTCACAATAGTTTTGTGACTTTTCGTAGCTGTCGGTTAAATAGCCTTTAATAGGAGTCTAACTAATTTCGTAGCTGTATGCAATTTTTCTTGTAGTGTTTACATAGTCAACAGTTAAGCTGACAAGAGAAGAGATGTCTATTGGATATTTGTACGCTGCAGACGGTTTAGGCTTGTGAATGTATTGCATATCCAGCATCACTCCTAGGATGTTGGTCGAATAATTGAATTCCTTAGTACGTTACGTTTTTTTATGTATTAAGAGTCGTAATATGATATTAAGTTAGTTATTCATCTAGAGTCATGAAAAAGAAGAGTCACAACTCTTCCGTAATAGTCACAACTCTTTGTCTTGTTCTTTTGTACTGTTTCGAGTCTATTTAAGGTGTTGTCATTGTCATGTAAACCATACAATTCCTAGGTTTTATACTTAATTAAACCATCTTGTTATCATTCAAAATAATTTAAAAAACACATCTATCAACCATACGAGATTTTTCATTGAACTATATGTGTCAACATTAAACATATCATGATTCATGATAAGCCAAAGTTTTGTATGAATAAAAATCATACATAATGAAACATAAAAAAAAAAAAATAACAACTAACAATTCTATAAACTTAAGAACACAATTTAAACTTTTTGAAAAAAATAACATTGTTCTAAACTTCAAAACAAATTTATTCATAATTAATTTCAAATGCAATGTCAAACATAAAAAATATATACTAAACAAAGTATTTAATTAACTATTCATGTAATAACTAATTGTTTTAGGTACTCAATATATCTTAGTATATTTTGGATACATGTTAGAAACTGAGATTGTGTATTGTAGAATTCGTTTTTAAAATTTTGAAGTTTCAGGTATTTTTTCATATCCATTAAGGTTCAGGTAAAACTCATAACTCGAAATACCATAAAACAAGATCCGTTCAGTATATATATCGAGCTCATATTAGTTTGGATTCATTTTTATTGGGTTGAGTTCAGTTCAAATTTCCGGGCTTAGTTTATTTGCCCAGTCCTACTCAGATGTTTCTATGAATATTCAAAAAAAATTATGATGTTATAAATTAGTAAGCACAAATTCAAAACATAATAGCTCTTTTTGTCCTGTAACTTTGTATTAATAAAAATTAGAGCACCTTCATAGGTAGGAATGAGTAAGGTATTAACAAGAATAAACTGTTAAAAACATTAAAATTCGAAGAGAAGATGAGATGTAGTTTCTCAAAAAGGTAATTGTTAGAATCTCATGAGATATCTTCTTCCAGACATTTCATTTTGTTAGTGGTTAAGTTGCTCCAAATTTAATTATAATTATAAAAGTGGATTAAAATATAATTATAAAATTATTAAGAACCTTTTATAAGTATTTTTTTATGAATTTGCTCTTATCATATGTTCATTGATATCTTTGAAAATTGTATATTTTTACTATAGATTGTATTTAGATAAAACGAAAGATTGGTAATTTAATTGTGAAAACATATAATGCGATAGAGATTTATAAGAATATTTACAACCATTTCAATGAATTATTGCAATTGTTTAGATGAACATTTACAACTATTTTTATGAGCTGTTACAATCTATTAGAGCAACCATTACAATATTTAGTGAACCACTATAACATTTGGTTCATTAATTGTAACTTTTTTGGTGATCATTAACCACTGCAACATTTGGTGATCACTCATTGTAATTTGTGGAGATCAGTATTGGCTGATGTAAATTTTGGTTTATTTGTAAAAGATCTTTGCAAAAATGCATGAAAAGATACAAGGAAATATAGAAAGAAAATGAAAAAGTAATAAGTTCATTATTTATGATCAAAAGAGAGCTTTGGAGAATCAAGTACAGACATTAGAAAATCTATTTATATCTTTTGTGTGTTAGTTTTTGAAAAAAAAAATTGGTTATTTTATTCTACACATAGATTTTATACTTGACAAAGGTTAAAATTCATTGAATTTCTGTTTATTTTGTAGTATTTTTAAATTTGGTGTTGTTACACTATTATAATTTTTGTTACATGTTTTAAATTTTATTAATTTTTAGTGATTTTTCAGACAACCTTTTGTCTACTGATTAAGTTCCCAACATCATATATGATATTTTCTTTGTCCTTTTTGGAAAATGTTCAACAAATTAGAAATTTTTTCTATACATTCAAAATTATATATATATATATATATATATATATATATATATATATATATTAAAACTGTCATATTTAAGTGAAAAATTTAAAATGTATCTTGACCGCTTAATAAAAATGTATATCTATTTTTCCCTTAATTCAATAGAAATTATGTAGTATTTTGTTACATACATTTTAAATTCACATCCTTAAATTATCAAATTTTGTTAGTTTAAAAAAATATATACATCATCTAAATAAATATATTTGTTAAGTCTCTATAATCAATATTAAATAATATAATTTTTAGTAAAAAATTAACTACCCGCGCGAATGCGCGGGTTTGTTTCCTAGTTTAACTTAAAAATAATCATATTTTTACCCCACTCCTAATCTTTTTCTCCATATAGCTGTCATTTTCTCTCTTCTTTTTATCTTCGGCAAGTAAATTCTCATAAACAAAATTCATTTTTTCTCTCTTCCTTTGTGTGTCCTCATCACCCATCCTTTTGTCTTTTATTTTTTTCGGCATAATCTTCCCTATCTGGAGAGCATCTCTTAAAACATGTCCTTCACAAATCCATGAGATGTGTGCTTCATCGCTTGGTTTCGAAAAGTAATCATTTCAAACATGTGGCATCATTTAGCATTAATCCTTATCTTGTGTAAGTTAAGCTAATATTGTCTAAATTTTATAACAGAAGTGGTCAAGGATGTGTAAATGAGTTCATTTTCGTTGTATTTTTAATGGTATTTAGTTTTTCTAAACGAAAATAAGCCCGAAAAAGGTTGCCTATAAGAATAAGGAATAAACCTCTTGCTTTTATTGCATACAGAATACTTATAACAACAAACATATAATACAGATACAATAGAGCAGATGAATTTTTTTTTCTTCAAAAGTCATTTTTTTATCAGAGAAACAACACTATCAATTTCCTTGCGATCTTCAAATATTTTTCGTACTGCAAACGTCAGATTCTTTTGTTGTATAACATTGGCCAAATCCTATTTTAGAATCCTATATACTGATTCTTTCGATATAAATGAAAAATAAGATCATCAATTTTCAACGATTATACGAACATCGCCATATAACAAAGAGAATATACCTTGAACCATGAACCATCGACTAAACACCATCATCTCCTTTCGTGGTTTCTTTGTTGTGTTAACTTCCATTAGTAAAAGGAAGATAAACAAATGATTGTGGAATATCTAGTTAGTTTTAATAAATAAATACCCAAAAATTCTTTCACATTCCAAAGAAACTGGCTGCCGAACAGATGCGTAGTGGATGTAGCCCATGCACCATTCCACTCGAATCAAATTTGCTACGATTTCGGTTTGAATTCAGAAAAGATTTTGAATGATCCATTGAGAAGTAGGATCGTAAAGCACCTCTGGATTTGTCACTGATGTGAGAATCAATAAAATTAATATTGATGTAGTCTTCAGATGATGACTCCAGAAATAAAATATAAACCGATGAAAAATAAGGTTGATATCATAGAAATATTTATGTGAATCTCCCATGACTCTCTCTTTTTTTTTCTTCTTCCACATGATTATTGCAGGGACCGTGTATAGATTGATTTCTAGTGTAGAAATCAATAATGAAGATTGACTAATGACAAAATAGAGATCATCACCAATCTGATCCCCAGCGAAAAGAGAGAGAACATGAATAATATAGTTGTTATAAGAAAAACTCTTGATTTTATTAGAGGAATAATTGAATTCTTTCAAGGTATGTATTTTTTGGCCCATTTCAAAGTCGATATTTTTACTCATCTTTTGTGGGCTCATTTTCTTTTGAATTGAAGTAAAATATTAAAAAGCAAAATCTACATATTTATATTTATTCTTACCGGCATCAACTATTAGTGGCCTAAAACAATAATTACTACCTAAGGGCTTATTTGTGTAATAGGAATATTTGGAAGACAAATTAGGTGAATGACTATGATTTTGATATAATTCAATGTCAGACATTTAGACGTACAAACTATCTGTTTTTTTTTCCCTTGTACATAAACGGTTTCAAGGGAGAGAATATGTGACGTTGTTATTTTTGTGGCCTAATTTTATTTACTGTCTTTGTTTTCACGGTATGATAAAATGAGGAGAAAAATAGTTGACATTTTAAAATAAAAGGTTTATTCCACTTAGATAGTATACGTGAATAAATGTGAAGAATTTAAAATTCTAAAGTTTCCATTCTATATAAACAAAATAGTATAAGACAATAACTTGGTAATATAATAGTAACAAACGAAATAGTATAGGTCATATTGTTGAGGTAATTCGAAGTCCAAATAGAATTGAAGAAAATAAATAACATAGTACATATTGGTTAAATTAAGAAATGTCAATGATTGCATGGAAAAATTAAACCCTAACCCAAATATGAATCCTAAACTCAAAATCAAAATCTAAAAAGTATATCTACATGAAATAGAAAATTATATTATGTAATAATAAACCAAATAGTATTAGACATCAACTATATTATAATCCCTAAATAATAAACTTTATCCCAATCGCCACCACCAACACCTAAATACTAAATCCTAAAACCCTAATCAATAAACCCTAAACCCAAATCAGTAAACCCTAAATCCAAATATAATCCTAAACCCAAATAGAATGGAACAAAAATACCTAATATAGTACATATTGGTAAAATTATGAAATGTCTACGACTGCAAGGTATAAGTTATTAAATGTCAATGATTCCATGGTAGAAATTATTGATGCCCAACCTCACCTCACCTTCTAAAATCTGAACCCTAAATTCTAATTATTAAACTCTAAACCTAAATATTAATATCTAATTTTCGATGACGCTTTTTTCAGTGTGCAAGAAAATAATACATACCTCTACAAATATAAAATTTGAAGTCATGATAGATTATTTCATATCTAGGAATAGTATAGAAATACTTAAATAGTGAAAGACTATGTCTGAAATTGTATAGTAATCTTCTTTTTCGACACAACGATACATTTACAGCGCACTATTGTTATTATTCACCATCGGATCTGTATAAGCGCCAATCAACGTTGATGCAATAATTCCAATCTCATTTTCAATATATAGAACATGATAGAATAGTCTAAAATGTATGACACATATTCTATTTGAATGCATGTCGGGAAGTTTAGTGTTTATAACATATATTAGTTTATAGTTTGGATATGACAAGCGAGTCCATTCTATGTGAGATAAAATAGTCAAGTCATAGTCTATTTTATTTGAGATTTTCAAAGTGACCCATGCAATTTCAGATCAAAGAAAACGAATCAGCCAACCTGAACTTACTATAAAGACAATCGAAAAAACTTCCATATCATTCAGAGTTGTGTACTTCTCAATATCATAACACTCAATATAGAATAGATTAGGTAGAGTCAAGATAGTATAATACAGAAAGCATGTGTGTCACTCTCTAGTGGTCACAAGTGACTTTTGATTATAATAATTATTACATTAATTATTTTGTACGCACAAATTTTCCCAGTTACATAAAAAAATATTATTATAATAATCCATAAAAGACATGATATTCGAGAAATGTTAAGGTTTTGGCTACTGCATTATAATTTTTTTGAACGTCATAGAGTGCAATTTCTCTAGATCCCTAATATATATCTATAATATTATTTGCAAGTGATTTTTTTTATTCTAAACTCTCATATTAAAATTTAGAATAACTAAAATCTTCACTATCCTTAATAAATAATTAAATTTATTAATATATCATTAACCATAAATAAAAAACGAAATTCATTGATTGATAATGATCATTGTCTAAAATAGTTTAGATTTTACTGTAAAGTCTTAATTAATGTTAATAAATAATTATATTTATTAATATTTAACTAATCATAAATTAAAAATAAATTTCCTTGATTGATATTTTCTAAATATATTTTATATTTTGTTATGATTTATTAACCTTAATGAAGAATTGGATTTGTTAATATATAGTTCACCATGAATTAAAATCAAATTTCATTGATTTGCTAATTATCCTTGTACAAAAATAGAAAGATAAATCTGGATAAATATATTTTATATTTTTTTGGATACGTAAGTGTCTTCAAATTTATTTTACGCAATAAAAACAATTTTATTATATTGACAAACTGTCATATGCTAAGAATCTAATATTTAATTTATTTTTAAATAATTTAAACGCATAAGTGTTTTTAAGTTTATTCTATGTTATTAAAAGTATTTATGTCATGCTGAAAAAAATTGTATATAATTTTTTTTTAAATTTAATATTAAATATTTTATTATATGAACACTAACTTATTATAATAATATTTAAATTGATAGTATATATGTTTAGAAATATTTGTATTATTATGTCCACCTAATAAGTCGGTAACACAAAACATCGTCAACGCATTTAGCTTTTCACTTTTCAGTGATGTTTAGCCATAGTCAACACATTCAACAATGAAAATCGAATTTCACTTGTTTTTTGTCAACTCGAGCAGGCAGACAAGGTCTGAATCTCACCGGAGCAGATACAATTATTATTCCCGATATGAATTTTAATCCATAAATTAATAGGCAAGCTGAAGATTGTTACCATTGTATAGGTCAAACAAAACCAGTTACTATCTTCAGGTTTAAGTTCTAAATTCCTAATTCAAGTGTGATAACCATAACCAAACCAGTAGCCACTTAGTTTGGTTAGGATAGTTTTGGTTTTGATATATTACCATTGGAATGCTAACATATTTTTCTTTGATTTTAGGTTAAGACGTTTGATTCGGTTCTGTTTAGATGTCAATGTCTATATTCATCTTTTCGCTTATAATAGTAACTTTGGCAATGTTAGTGGTACAAAATGGGGAGGAAATCGACGGTGTATGAGATAAGAGATTGCGAAGAGGAAACATGTTCCTGATGCAGTGGTTCTAGACTCTGGATCTCATATAGATGACTATAAAGACTAGCCTGAGAAATCATGGGTGACGTTATTGCTTCCACTTCAAGAAAACCGATGAATTCAGAAGGATAAAACCGTCGGAAATTCGTCGGGATTGCATGTTCCCTACGGATTTCTAATGAAACTGTCCATCAGGACTTTTTGTCAGAAATGGATAACCATTGCCGATGGATTCCCGACAAACAGTTTTCGATAGATTACCGGCATAAATCTTCGTAGAAAATATATGTCAGGAATAACCGACCGAGATTGCAGTCGGTGTCCTTCGATTGATATAGCTGTCGCTAATTCTTGACGGAACCTATTGGTCGTTAGTTCCTAACGGACAAGATCGGTTGACAATTCTTGACGGAAACGATCAGTCGGTAATTCCCTACCGACCTGGTCCGTTGAGAATTATGGATCGATTGGTTACATCGGGATTACCAAATTAGTAGTAATTATTTTTATTTTGAATCATTTTTATTTAATATCTAATTATTTATTTAAAACTGATGATATTAAAATTATTAATGATAATAAGTGGCGAAATTTTAACCATCAACATTTCGTCGGGAATACCAAAAAAAAACAGGGAATTCTTGGCAATTAAATTCCGACCGAAATCCGTTGGTTTTACTGCAAAATATCTCGACCAAATTTCTTCGCTAGGGAGTTCCGTCGGGATTCACTTTATTTTTTGGGAAGTTAACTCAACTAGTATGAATTTTATTAATTATTATCACAACCATACAAAACTTTTTTTTATTACTACCTTTTTTTTAATACCAAGCGTGCCCTTTTTTCACGTTGTGAGAAAAAACATATTTACAAGAATGCCATTACTTTTTTATGCCACGTAAGCAAAAAGTTCGGGTCCACGTAAGAATGCGGCATAAAACTCAGCCGCGATAGGATACGAACTACGTTACGGCCGAGATATAGGTGCGTAGCGGCTGACTTAACTAACCTAGCTGACTTATGAGAAATAAGCTGAGTTATGAACATAACTCAGTCGATCGTTACGGCTGACTTAAAAAAATCTGGCTGGTTTATGTGATAACGGCTGAGTTACGGTCAAATATTACGACTGACTTATACATCCTTAGGCTGGTTCCTGGAAAATCCGACTGAGTTCTAGTTACCATACGGCTTAGTTAACTATCGCGGCTGGTTAATTGCTCGTCGACCGGCCGAGTTGTGAGATCTTTTTACAGCTGAGTTATATTTAATCAGCCGTCATAAAGTGGAGTAACAGTAAACTCAGCTGATTAACGGCT
>CAKOAT010198155.1:0-51218 GCA_932364175.1 Eruca vesicaria subsp. sativa
TTCTTCCTCCACCTTATCAAGTTCCCTATCTCAGTGCTCACTGTACCTGTCTCCTCAACACCAAGATGAACCGAAGGCAACTTCCTAGGAACAAACTCTTTTCTATCTCCATGACCTATGTTTGCTCGTGGACGATCAAGTTCTAATGACATCAACCTCGGTTGTTGGTACCCTACAGTAATCAAATCCTGAAGCCAAGCAGATGTGAACTTCAAATCCTGTTCTGTCCAAAACCCTTCTTCAGCCATAGCAAAGCTCAAATCAAGTATCTTCTCAAACAAACTATGCTTCTCTGATCTCCAAACAAGTAAGAACTTGATCAAACGACCAACATTGACATGAAGATCCTTCTCCTCCGCAAAAGGGTAAGCCTCAATTCTATCAAACCGGTGAGCCGTAGGTGGATAAACAGCAACATAGCCACCAAGCTCCCACAACAGCCTCTGTCCCCAGTACCCTCTCAACACATCAGAAGCCATGGAACTAACCGAAACAGGAAGCATCAACCCCCAAAACGCAGAGGAATGGTAAAGAGTATTAAACGAATTAACCGGCACCATCACACCTTGAGGCAAAGCCACTTTAGGAGCATGCTCATCAAACCTAATATCAAAAGCCTCCAAAGTAGTCTTCCTAGTGAAGTAAAACACCGAATCAACATCAGGTAAACCATTCGAGATCCCTTGCTGTATAAACTGCTTACCACCAAACACCTCAGTGTAAAACTCTTCATGATTAATCTCACCTACATTCTCTAACGGCAA
The DNA here is from genome assembly GCA_932364175.1 of Eruca vesicaria subsp. sativa. NCBI lineage: Eukaryota > Viridiplantae > Streptophyta > Magnoliopsida > Brassicales > Brassicaceae > Eruca > Eruca vesicaria. The sequence goes on from CAKOAT010198155.1 coordinate 765, forward strand.
ACCTCTAGGCCAAACAGAACGTTGCCCAAAATGAATGTACGGATTCACCACAGTCCTGTTAGGATCCTCATGACTATACTGCAAAACCGGTTCTTGCTTAGACTCTTCACCAACCAACTCAACATCAAAACACTTCCCTAAATCTCCACCAATCACTTCCCCACGATCATCCGCGTCATAGATCTTCTTAGCACCGTGCTGGATCGCGAACAAGTAACCAACGCTCTTCCTCACAAAGGAATCATAAGGCAAATGATCTAAAACTCGGTAACCCAATTCAGCTTGAGCATCGAGAGATAAAAAGATCGAACCTTTAAGACTCCAATCCTTAGGTGTCACCGAGTTTCCAACCGCTAAAACCTGCCATCCTCTGATCTTCACTAACCCCTTGAGCTCCTCCGTTGGATACTTCGTCACCGACACCACGATCCATTTCTCGGTGACGAAGGTTGAGTAAGGGGAGGACTTATCCGGGAGGACTTGGATCGAGTTCCATTTGATCTGTGGGCGAGTGAGAGGTTGAAGAGAGTTAGTTGACTGGGTCTGGAAACAGAGGAGGGAAGCAGTGTCGGTGGCGTTGTAGAGGAAGAAGAAAGCTGCGATTGTGATGATGGAGAGAGAGATGACGACGATTCTCGAGAGATTCTCGGAGACCCAAGTGGTAAAGTCTAGGTTTTTCGGTTCGGTGATTCGTCGGTGAGTTGGTAGCTCTCTGATCTGAGACTTAGCCGGCTTCGGCAAATCACGATCTTGAACCAACATCGGATAAAAAAAGAGAAGCTTTGTCTGAATCAGAACAAGTTTTCAATTTTTGAGATTTGTGAATTTTTTTTTTTTTTTTCAGACAGAACAATGAAAGAGGTTTTTGGGTTTGGTGTGTTGTCTGGAAGCGTATGAATGTAATGACGGTGGTTGGGATTTGATGTTGCTTAAGCTTGAATGCAAAGAGCTTGGAAAGCGAAGTATGGTCCGTGCAGAGCTGGAGGAAGGGGTGAAGGTAGGTTTCTTCTTTATTGGTATGGGTAACGAGACAACTGAACAGTAGTTCTTGCTGTAATTTGTTGGACCAGACAAGCCATCACATGAAGCTAAGCTACTAAAAATGTATATACGCAATTGTTTTAGTAGTGGCCTACTTGTGATTGAATCCTGGATCCAATCTATAAAATCTACTTAAATTAATTTTGTATCAGTATTTTGGGTTATTTTGTTATTTTAATTTGATATCAACTCAAATGGATACCCAAAAAGACTGAAACTATATTTAAAAATTGTCAATTACATATTTTCGCATATTGTTTGAACTCAAAACATTACTAACCGAACCCAAAGTTAAATTTCAAAAATTATTAATCAAACATAATCCGAACAAATTTTAAATCTAATAATACTCAAAAACTGAAAAATTCGATCCTAAAAAATCTACCCAAAGTTAAATTTAAAAAAACTATTAATCAAACATAATCCGAACAAATATAAATTGATATCTAAAAACTGAAAAATTCGATCGTGAAAAATCTCTTGATTTAATAGTTTGATATAAATTCATTAATGCTTATACACCAACAGATCTCATATTTTTAATAATTTGTAATACATAATTATTTAACAAGTATAAAAAACGATATACACCAACAGATCTCATATTTTTAATAATTTGTAATACATAATTGTTTAACAAGTATAAAAAACGATAAGAACTCTCCTATCTAATATTGTTTTAAAACAATATTAGAAAACTTATCCAGTTTCTAAACTTTTATTTTGAGCAATTATTTAAACACTAATGTCATAAACTATCAATTTAAAATTTTCAGTTTTAAATACTGTATAAGAGAACACAGAGAAAAGTTACAAAATAACATAATTAGAGTCATCAATGTTTACTCAGACTTTATTTTATCAAATCTTCAAATGAAAGAAACTCTGTTTTCTAGAAACTGATGCCAAACTAAGTTCACCTGTATTGTTCGTATAACGAGAAAGGATCAAAGAAAATATAAAATGATTGTCTCTGTATAATGAAATGAGATTCAGCCCTCAGAGTTTGGGTTGTCCGCATCCTCTGAAAGAACCGTGAAGAGGCTGAGATTTTCTGAAACCAACAATATCTTCGATTTCAACAGATGGTGATGGGACTCCATCTTTGTCACTTGCCATTTCATTCAGATGCTTGCTACCATATACTCTTATGCTCAACGATTTCTTCCTTGCTGCTCCAACCTTTATGTATTCCTCGAAGAAATCTATTAACTCTTGCTTCTGAAGCTGCCTCAGTGCAGCAACCTGTCCACAAGGAAACCCAATTTAGTTTCTTCCATAAAAACAAATTCAATACTCACTTGAACTAATCTTACAAGTGATTCAATTAGTTACCTCTGCCTCTTTACGGTTAAATTTGAGTGTTCCCTTTTGAATCTCTTGCCAGTAAAACCGGGATTCCTCCTTCAAGTTCTTGTATTTTTCAAGCTTCATGTCTATCAAAGCTGTTACATTGCTCTTGAGGAAAGAGTAACTCATGTCAGTTAGTAAATAAGGATCATATTGTATAGCTAGATTACTTGATATATATATAGGTTCACCCATTCACCTTGAATTCCTCATCACTCATCTCACGAAGTTTAGTCTCGAAGTTTTTCAGCAACAACTCCACCCTTGAATCAATATGTCCAGGACCCTGTTACAAACCATCAACACCCAAAGGCAATTACAGACGAGCAATAAGGGTTATTAGATAGATTCGATCTGACAGAGATGGTTTGGTACCTTCACTGATGACTGGATGATGAACTGCACACCATAAATGCCAGAATCGTTCCTAAAGTTGCAGAAAAAGCATGGTTAGATAAAAAAAAAAAAAAAAAAAAGCATGGTTAGATAGAGTTCAGGTGGGGACATATTAGTAAATGGGAGTAACGAAAACACTGATATAAGTATACCTCTGAGCAAGTGCAGTGATGTAACCAAGCTGCTCCACCGTTCTAAGTTGGTGAAAGGTGGCTTGCTTTGCAACGAGACCAAATAGCTGAAGTTTAATATTCATGGCAAAGTCATCTGGGTGAACCTGTTTGTGGCAACCAAAGTTTCAGTTAGCTAACAAAAAAGTATGGTCTCTCAAAGAAGCTCCAATAATAAGATCAAATTCAAAAGCCATCTTCAAATCTAAACAAGCAAGTACCTGAATGTAGTGTACTAGAGCAGAGTTTTCATCACTGGGGTTTGATCCATCTTGGTGGTAGAAATACTTCATTCCTTCTTCTAGCTTCACAACTCTATTAGTCAGGTGCTGGGATGGGAACAAAGGTCGGCACTTAGGTTTTGGATCATTAAAAAGGATATCTTCAACATGCTTGACCATTGACTCAGCTTCGTTATTCTCCACATTACCTGAAACGAAGTGAAGATATATTTAAACACCAAGACAACTTCTGATCAAAGAAAATCATGGAGAACGAAAACTAATCTCAATACCTGCTATGTAACACTCAATAAATGTCCTTGATAACAACATTGGGACAAACTTAGCTACATCTTCAGCTTCCAAATGAGAAAGAACTTCTAGTTCCTCTGTCCAAGGCCAGGTTTGATCTTGTACTATCAGCGAGCAATAATACATTGCTTGGTGATATGGCTGACGGAACTTGTAATTTTGATACTCTTTTGTGACAGTTTCCTAGCAAAAGACACAAGATTTAATGGTCGTCTAAATTGTTAAATTAAGTAATAAAGAGAGATAAAGCCAAACTTGATTACCTTGATAACAGCAAACCTGTCAGGCTTGACTTCAAAATTGGCTATCTTTTCAATAACAGTGTCCAGCAAAATCCTCAGTTTGTGATTGTAACCAAGAAGGGTCAACTAGGAGGAAAAAGAAAAAGCATTAGGGCAAGATAAATACATGTGGTATAAATGATGAAATGCCAAACTCACCTCGAAACCATTGTCTGAAAGGCTCACACCATAGTGAAGACCAGCAACTTGTGCATAATAAGCTACGACATAGAAGAGGCAAAAAGTAAGTGAGCAGATTTCATGATATAATATTCCTCTAGTTGAAAGAAAAATACTGAGGCATGTATTGATTAGAACCTACCATATTCATTTAAATAGTCCATTAATAATCTCGTAAAGATATCTGTAAGAACTGCTGCGTCCGGAGAGCTGACTGCGAGAGGACAATTGAAATCCATCTTGAAATATGCCTTTGGTTTTGAGAACATCGTATCTGGCTTGTACCACAATCTCGAGAAAGGCGAGTTTCTCAACAAAACTGGGACAGTCTCCTGTTCCAGAACTTTATTACATAAGAACACTGCTTCACAGATTAAAGAATTAACTAGTGTGGTGAAATTTGAACCTTGTTCTTAGCATCCTTTAGTGACAAATCTGTAGGAATGAAGACATTAGGCGCTGGTAGATGCAGGTTTACATTAGGAGCAGACTTCACCCACTCCTGTAATTATTTTACACAAACCAAAAAGATTAACAAGGCAAAAAAAAACCACAGTTCAACCAATAAACGAATCATTTCGAGTAAGTATAACATATCAAATGTGAACCTGAATGGTAGAGCTGGTTATCTTCTCAAGAGAATAGGCAGTGTTATACCATGGCTCATTCTTGTCTGTTTGTCCTTCAAATTTCTGTGACTCCCAAAAGATTCTACAAAAGCAAGACAACAGTTTGGTTGTGTCAATAGGTTCCAAAGCTTTAACAACATGTAAACTCTCATAGCATCTAATATAACGATCATATGCATCTCGTGCTCAGATATGTTAAGAGTAAAAGAAACAATGGTGGAATTAGCTTTGGTTTAAACTCATGGTTTCATTATCAATTGTGTATCATAGGCATCTACTCAAAAGAATTCTAGGTCACTCAAAGATCACAGACTTACCGAGCATTACTAGGAGAAAGCTCATCTACAACCTTTTGTATAGTGGCTGGATTAAATTTGGATGGCAGTGACAATCCAACCAGCCAGTCTCTTGTCGGAAATATCTGAAATGTAATTGCCAAGGATACATAAGATTCAAAAAAAAAAAAGTGTCGATATGTTAGACATGTAACAGTCAGTGGTGGTCATTGACGGAGTAACAGAGTTAAACATATATTCTTCATTTTGTTTACTGTTAAAGGCACACGAACTCAAGTATATTCAGCAGTCATATGTATAGGTCACGTATATAAAGCCTAAGAGGAAAGCTAAAGAACAAAAATATAACTTGCCTGCATGTTCGATGCAATATCCACTACATAGGACATTGGTGGTGTTTTGTCTTGATAATGAAACTTTGTCTCACAAATAGCTGCGAGCTTCAATAATAACAAGAGATGTATCAAAACCTTAGTACAGATTCATTAGGATACTAGCAATACAAAAAGTCAAAAAACAAAAAAAAATAGTATAGCCATACCTCATCAAAAATCCACTGACAAACACCAGTCTGTTGTAATAGCTGAATGTATTTGAACAGCAACCCCAATATATCTTGCATATGCTCTGTAAACGCACCAAGGAGGAGAAACTATCATTTATCAAGTACGTACTAAACGCCAAACGCACTCATACTCTCTAGTCAACAATGAATATGACTGTTGTGAACTTTCAGAATTATAAGAAATACAGTAGAGAAACCCACCATGACCAGCATCGGTAAGGTCAATCGAAACCGTGAAGAAAGAATAATCAAGAGTCCAATCTCCTTCACCAGCAGAAAGTCCAGTTGCCCAACCTGAAAGCAATAAGAAGAAATAAGCAAATAATAAATAAAAAGTCGTCACCAAGAATACAGATGAATACATAACTCTATATGAAGGATGCAAATTTCAGCAGCAGCAACCTATCCTACACAAAGGCGTCTAAAGCTACTTCTGAACCCATTGCCCCTCCTATGAGGAATCTAGTGTAAAACCTATTAGTATGTGCCACAAAGAAAGCCTACCCAATGTTTTCAAGGCATAAAACAAACTTCCTTCGCCTTCATGTCCAATTAGATGGCCAAGGTACCGGCATGGTGCTTCTTCGTAGCGATGAATGCTAGGAGTCACGGGCCATGAAACATTGAGTTTGTGTCCTTGCTGTATAGGAACAGCCTTCACAAGAATCTGGAAACCGGAAATAATTAAAACAGCACCATCTCAGAAACATTCTATCATGAAAAATCTTCTTGTTAAAATAAATTCCGAATTTATGGAAAGGAACAAAGACCTGCAAATGGTCCGAAGTACATGGCTGGCCAGGAAATCTAGGGATACTTTTGTTGGTGTTTTGGACTTCCTGGAACATTCCTTCCACAAGATCTTGAATTTTGTCAATGCTTTCTGAAAGTATCCAGAAGACATCAGTGTTAGTGTTACCTATTGTAATAGAAAGAAAGAGAATCTGAGTTTTGAGTTAGCAACAAAACATACCCTTCCCATATACAACCAGGTGCATGATGTTGGCAGAATAGTGTTCTTCATAGAACTTAATAAGCTCACTCGTTGTATCCACTCCTTTCGCTTGGGGCTTTACATGAAGTGTATCCATGTTACCTGAGCACAAATCTCACTTTTTCAGCATGAGATAAAGGACCAGAATCAAAAATGAACAGTAGTAACAAGTAGAACAAAGACCTGTGCTAAACTTGTGAAACGGATGGTCTTCTTTGCTTAGATGCTTCTGTAACTGTTATCAAAGAAAAGGAACAGAAGGAAGTAGAAGTTATATCATAGACCTCGAGGCATGCAAGTTCAAAGGAAAACTTTTTTTTTTCACAATTAAACTTTTTCTTATCCAAAGAATTTGCTCAACAGTGATAGTAGTACCAACTCAATGGGTCGAAATAAATAAAAATAGCTCAGATAACTGTTGCTTAGAACCAGAGATATACCTGACGCATCCGCCAGCCATCAGAAAGCAAGTTTTTCTGATTCTCTGGATAAAGAAAACTTGTTACAATCTGTTTTAAGTTCAACTGACTAGAGCAAGATAAAACATAAAACGAAAAAATCGAACCTGAGTCAACAGCTTTGATCTCCCTCATGGTGGCATCAGCTGACATTAGTGGTTTGATAAAGAATTGAGCAAACCTGATGTAAGAAAATACGTAAGGTTTAAACAAAACGGTAAGTAACAGATTAGTTAGCAATATTAACATCAGCAATTATACCTGTCCAAAGCCTCACTGAAACAATCAGCATTAATATCGAAATGGTAGTTTGTCTCTTCAGAGGATGTATACGCGTTTGTGCTACCACCATGCTACAGCAAGACAATTCCATAAATCTCAAACTTTTACACCGTGTGGATTAAGAGAAGAAACAAATACAAAAACAATATGTATTACCTCAGTGATGTACTTAGAGTAACTATCTTCCTGTGGATATTTTGCACTTGCATAAAACAACATATGCTCTGAAAATAATAAAAATCATTATTACAAAACCACTCCACGAACATTATATACCATACAAATTGAAATCAGATTTGATCACTGAAACAGCTCAAAATTGGATAATTCCATGAATCAAGATGGAATTATCATGTCACTGTTGATTACGTGATAATTATGAAATTGTCCAGTTATCATGATATTAAATCATATTAAATCATGTAACTGGAGAAATTACAAGACTCTGGAGAATGAATTCAACGTACCAAGGAAATGAGCTAAGCCTTCTAATCCTTTTGGGTCAGAGAAAGATCCGATACTAACGCTCATTGAAGCAGCACACTTTTGAATAAAAAGGATCAAACTTTATGAATCAGTAATACGAATCAAAATTAAATTGAATAAAAAAGGATCGATCTCAGACCTTATCAGTATCGGGATCGCTGATCAACAGAACTTGAAGAGAGTTCTTGAGGACAATCTTCCTGTACTCTCTGTTGTCCGTACGTGGCTTCAGTATCTCGACGCCATCCACTGTCGTGTTCGATTTCTCGACGGCCATCTTCGTTACTTTAGTTTGGCTTCGGTGTTGTCTTGTTTTCTTATTCGCTGTCTGAACTAAAAGGATATCGCTTCTATTCTAAAGAGGAGAGAGAGGTTATATAGTGTGCTGAAGTCTACGTCTGAACACATCTGACGGTGTACATATGGCCACGTCATTCAGATCTGGAACCGTAGCGCAAGTAATAAGTCATAGAATAATTATTAGGCCATAAGGAAACAGACTTATATCATTATGAATAAATCGTACAATATATTCCATTTAATTAAGAGTAATTATAGATATACAATATAGTTTGACTCGGTATTGGTCTTTCTTAAACTTTGAACTTCTCTAGTTTTTATGTTTGACCAATTTAAATCCCTTATGTTTTGTAGTATAGCCATGAACCATGATGAAACATTGGCAAAAAAATCCCCAACTTTTTTTTAAAAAATAACATAGACAAAAGTTCCCAAATTTTTTTTAGGTTTCTAAATTTGTAAAAAAAAAAAGAAAATTAGTTAAAAAATTTTAAAAATCGTCTATGACACCCTCCGGAAAAAAAAAATCAGGAGTACGTTTAAGTATAGCTGGAAATTTTAGCTAAGCTGAACCATTGTTTGAAAATTTTGTTTGATTATTTATATTAAATCGATGGATCATTTCAAAGTTAATTTAACTGTCATTTTAGTTTATTAGTCGAACTCGAACCCCATCAATTAATCATAGTTTCAATTTTTCTGTAATGTTTCAGAACTTATTCATATACCAAATTATATCTAAGTATACCACATTTTACAAGAAATAGATAAAACTTACAAACGAGAGAAAAAATCGAATTTTAACATAACCCAAAATCACAAATTCCAATCTAGTTTTTGTAAACTAATATTTTGTGCAATTATTTTGGCTAAAGTTTTCTTAACCCAACTATAACCAAATAAACTAGATTATTATGTGAATAAACAAAAGTTTAATCTCTAATTTGTAGTCCATGAATGTATGTTGTAGCTTTATTTTGTAGTTTATGAGTGATGTATTTTATTTTGATTATGATCTGAAATAAATGTATTGACTTGAGATAGACAACGACACAAAAGATTGATCTTGAAATGATACGTGTTACTTGAATTGAATTGCTAAACTTGTAAATTTAATACCAAAAATCTCATTCAGTAGCAGTCTGAATAGAAACTGTAGAAGCATGTGCTTTCCGCCTTCTGTGAATATGTATTTTTGACCAAATTTTGCAATCAATAGTTTAATTGGTTAAAATGGTTGTTGTAATCATAAAAGGGGCAAGTTTGAAATTATTTAACATCATTATTAATCTTTCATTTTTTTGTTGACTTTCAATTTCATTTCTTAGGCCCAATGGACAAAGATACAAACAATATATCATAAACCAATCTCCATCATTTAAAATCTCGAATTAAAGTTAAATCCTAGAACCTAAACCCATTACATTGATTTGGATTAATATCTTCCAGAAATTTGCCTCACTAAAGAATACATGTCGAATGCAGAGGCAAGAGGAGAACACGCGTAATCGAGCGCCTTTGCATGAGTCTTCGAGATCAGAATATTGCCACGTCTTCACCTTCATCACACGCATTTCCACGCTCTTCATGCACCTCCACCCAAGATGAGGATTCGGTGTTGCAGCGCCACCGTTGGTTCCCATCAGAACAAGCTTTCACCGCCGGTTCAATAATTTATGCTTGTAAAGCCTGAGATGCTTTCACTTAAACCGTAAATTACCAAAACAGAGGGATTTTTCTTCACCAGAATTAAGCTTGAGGAAGCTTCAGTCGAACTTGAAGGAAGATTTTATGCTGGACCGTTACAAATAACATCGGCTCTTCTAAATCTACTCCAAATGTGACTCAGAGAATCCATCTTACCCAACCTTCTTTCAATCTGAGAAGCTTGACCATACACCATAGATGGCAAGTCAAAGCGAAAACCGATTCTCCTAGAAAGCGGTTAAAGTGACAGTGAATCAAGTGTCTGAAATGGTATTTGACGGGATAAAATTAGGAACGAAGTGAAAAACAACACTCAGACTTGAAACTATATTAATCGATCCAAAAAAACAGAGAAGAAGAGAAAATAATTGAAGCAAAGCTCTGTTGAGGAACGAAGAACACAACAAAAACGGCATCGCAAAAACAACAATCCACTAACCAGAATATTTACTCAGACAAACCAAACTGATCTCTTGATCAGAAACTAAAAACAAAAGGATATCATCTCTTCTCTTCTTCTTTGTGAAAGATACGAGAGAGGGAACAGAGAGAGGGAACATAGAGAGGAGAGAGAGAGATTAGGAAAATAATCTTTCATTGTTATTAATTTAAATAACATATTCATATAATTTTAGTGTTTTCATCCCAAAAATTTTCATGATTTTTCAAGATCGGGTCTGATCTCATTTAATAGTTTCTTTGTTTATTCTACACATACTCAACTTACATACAAAATGGAAATATCTTATGCATCATCGGTGTATGAGTTGTAATTGCATTGCCAACAACAAAAAGAGTCCAACAAAAATTCCTTACAATATATTGTATTTTATTCATCAATTTTTGTAACATCTGAGTATGAATAAGATCAAGAACCACAAATTGTTAATGGGCCGGGAGTACAACAACACTATCAAGAACAGGTCCACAGAGATGGCCAAAGTCATGAAGCTTAGTATGATAAAATGCACTATAGAATGTTAACCTAGTACGGTCTGAATCTGCAACGAACCTAAAATGTTCGGTTTTGAAAACTCCCTTACCTTCGGACACGAAAGAAAGCTTAAACGGTTCCTTTCCCGCAAACGCTTCCACCGTCATTGACCCGTGGCAGCCGTTTTGTGCATCTCCCACAGTGAAAGAGAGCATGTATGCCTTCCCGGCGATGGTACGAATGATCTGAGCGATTGCGCTTTCTCTTCCGGCAACTAACTCTACTGCGGCGAGTCCAGAGGGAACCTTGAAATGACGGTTGTCGATATATTTCACTGGTTTCAGGGACTCAACGATCCATCCAGGAAGTGGAGATATGACGTCTTGGATTCTTGATGGAATCAAGATTCCAGTAGAGTAGTTAGCAAACACGTGTGGACCGATCTCGAATCCTCCGTTTTTCACTAAGTTTCCTCCTATGATTATTACATGGAAGATATGTTAGTTTACGATGTGATATAGTAAACAAATTAAAGTGTATAATGTCTACAGCTAACTGGATCGTAACCGGTTAATTGATCTAGCAATTTACCTCGATTGTACCCGAGAGGAAGAATCTCTTTGATAGCGACAACATCTACGAGGGGTCCACACGTACGGTCCTTTTGAACACCAGGGTTATGGAAAGTGATTTTAACCACATCAGACATTGCTTTGAACGCCCAAGCGTAAGTGTCGCCACCATCTGAGCTAAAGACTGTCTGGATGGGAAGCTCGTCAGCTTGACCAGGCACAGAGACTTTGATGTTCTCGTCCTGAGCGCAACTCCTCGTGGCTCCAAATGTTATTGAGTAGACAAAACCAGGATTCACTTTAACTTCTTGAGAGATGGAAGCTAAGCTTCCTAGTCTAACAGCATGGACCCCACGTGGAACAGGAAAATAGAAACCTCCCGGCTGAGGACCACCGGAGACTAGCTCCACGTAACCGGAGATTTCCCAGTGAGGGAGAGAGTTTGCGCCGATTATTTGTCGTCCCTTCATGTGTGATTTGAGAGGGATGTGCTCAAAGTTGCCATTTGGGAGAATCCCTATAAAAATAAATTAAAAACAATGATCTTATAGATTCATAATGAACTAGTGGTTATGCAAAATGTTGAGTTTCTTACCATCGAGATGAGGAGCCCGACGTTGTGGGATGCTGTGAGAACCATGGCAGAGAGAGAGGATGAGAAGAAAGCAAAGAGTGTGATAGAGAGACATTTTGAAAAAAGTTAAGAACACTAATTAAGTCTTATCCTAATATGTTAATGTTACCAACCCCAAGGCCTTGGGGGGCTTATATATAGGATGGGCAATACTTAAAAAATATAATAAGTACGCAAGGAAAAGACGATGAAGCTTCATGCACATTTTCGGAAGTTCTAAGTTATTTTAAACAATAAATAACAGTTATATTTTTATGTAGACAGACGTAAAATATATTGTGTGTCAGCTGTGGACGGAAACTCGAGCCATGTTGAAGATTGCATCTTACGAGCCGCATTGTGTGACTCATTGTCTGTCATGTTATATTTGATCGGTTGTACAAGATCGAATATTACTAATTAATACTACGTACAGTTTCAAATGAAATAAGTGATGAGAATCTGAAATATGACGCTGAGAAATATGCGAGGAATCTTCCAAATACGAATTAATTACTAACACATCACGACCCCAGTTGAGCTGAATATTAGATGAAGTGTGCGCTTTCTTAATTTGTTTTATTACTTGAGCTGCTAAATTCACAAAAAGAAGAAAAAAAACTTAATTCCATCAACTCTTGACTTATTCGCATTACGTGGTTAGATAAAATCTAAATGATCTTAACTTTGTATACGTTTTATTCATGAACTAATATTGAAATATCTAACCAAAAGCGAAAGACTTTCATGCAACATAAACCAACCAATTAATAGAGCTAGTAAATTTAGTACAGTATAAAAAAGCATATTATTAACATTGGTTAATGTTTTTGTGTCAGTCTAAGTATACAACTATAAATTGAGTCATACGCTAGCAAACACATGGTCAACTTTTAGGTTCTCTTCTACGTAGTCATTTGATTTTGTTTAATAAGGCTTCACGCTTAATAAAAGCTTTTAAGTTTTAAGCAAATAAAACATTGAACGAGATTTACAAATTAAATGCGCCATGTGTGTACACAAGTTATACGCAAGGGAGCTTCGGAATCCCACATCTTGTCTCCGCTGATTATTTGCACTTACAGGTCAAACTAATTTTCGTCCAAAAACTAAAATAAAATAGGTTTTGTAGTTTTGAATCTGAAGATTTCATTTTGACGTCTAAGTCTTATTGCTATATTAAAATATATCATCTTGAGATCTGTTCAGACTGTATCTTTCGTCAATGCATGTTATATACTACCAGTGGAAGATAATATAACATATGGGATCAAAGAAACATTAAACTTTATCTTTATAAATTTTACAGAAACATATAAAATATAACTGGAAACCGAACCACCCGAGTACCCGACTTTGTGAACGTTTAGAGAAATGTGCTTACAACTGAACAATATCATATTTTTATTATATAGTAGAATTATAATTTATATTCAAATAAATCTTAACGGGTCATGACAACACTAACACTGTCAAGCACAGGCCCGCAAAGATGTCCAAAATCATGTAGCTTGGTATGATAAAACCCACTGTAGAACGTTAACCTCGTGCGGTTAGAATCGGCGCGGAATCTAAAACGACCCGTTTTAAACGCGCCTTTTCCGTTAGATTCAAACTGAAGCTTAAACGCAGATTTTCCCGCAAACGCTTCAACCATCATCGATCCGTGACAACCGTTGTGTGCGTCTCCAACCGCGAACGAGAGGATGTAATTTCTACCAGCGATTGTACGAATAATCTGAGCGATGGCACTTTCTCTCCCGGCGACGAGCTCAACTGCGGCGAGTCCTGAGGGGACTTCAAAGTGGCGGTTATCAATGTACTTGACTGGTTTTAGAGATTCGATGATCCATCCCGGAAGCGGTGAGATCAGATCTTGTACCTTCGCGGGGATTAAGATTCCAGTAGAAAAATTGTTGAATACGTGTGGACCGACCTCGAATCCACCGTTCTTCACAAGGTTTCCTGGTTTATTACATAGAAAATAAGTTTTAAGGGTGAAACATCAAACAATATGTAAAAAGAGGACCAAATTGCAAATATTTAGGTGGGAACTTTGGTTCAAATGATGTAGCTTTTAAACAACAAAATTCCATGTAACCGGTCTGGTATAAATAAAAATAAGAGAATCAAATCGAGCCTATTCGCCATATCCTAATTCCTAACCATAAGACCATGTTCATTTACATATATCGCTGCAACATGCGATGTTGTTTTTTTAACGTAGTCTTATGATGAATAGTGAGTTTTTATAAATTTAAACTAGACTTGATCCGCGCACTACCGCGGGTGTTATATTTATTTGCGATATAGCCTAAATAAATTATTCTATAATCTTTATAAATCGATAAAACTGATAACGATATAAAATAAGGATTTGAGATCAATCAATGTGATCAAATAACAACCTGCAAGTTGTGTCACATAGGTTGCTGTAACATGAAAATGAATATTGCCTAAATAAAATTATCCTAAATCTTTATATATTAAGTTTACTTATGCATTCACTACTAATTTTCCTAGATGAAAGATACATAAAAAACTAAATGAAAATTCCGAATTTAAGATTGAAAACAAAGAACAATTCCATACCGAAATTGACAAGGTTAATTAAATTTTACCTCTGGTATACCGAAGAGGGAGAATCTCTTTGATGGCAACAGCATCAACGAGAGGACCACAAGAAGGGTCCTCTTGAACACCAGGGTTATGAAAAGTGACCTTAACCAAATCAGACGTTGCCTTGAAAGCCCAAGCGTAAGTGTCTCCACCGTCAGTACTAAACAGGGTTTGGATCGGCAGCTCATTGGTCTGACCGGGCACAGAGACTCGTATGTTCTCATCCTGAGCACAAGTCCTCGTGACCCCAAACGTTAGAGAATAGACCAAGCCACGCTTCACTTTCACGTATTGAGATATCGAGGCTAAGTTCCCTAGCCTAGCTGCATGGACTCCTCGTGGCACCGCAAAGTAGAAACCTCCTGGCTGTGGACCGCCGGAGACTAACTCGACGTGGCCGGAGATTTGCCAATGAGGAAGAGAGTATTTGCCGATTATTTGTCTCTTTCTCATGTTTGCTTTGTTAGGAACTTGCTCAAAGTTTCCATTTGGGAGAAGTCCTACATAAAATGGATAGCAAAATATAAGGTAACGTGTCATATAGTAAAACATTTAAACTTTGGTAACATGTCATAGTAAAACAAATATAACGTCTGAAAGCTAAATGGTAGTTAGAATGGTCTTACTATCAAGATGAGGAACTCTTTGTGCAGGTAAGCTATGAGAACCATGGCAAATGGAGAAAAGGAAGGCCAAGCAAATAGAGAGAGCGAGAGACATCGTGAGCTCTTACGCTAGGTGACACAAGAAAACAAATATATCAGTTGTTACTTGTATAAAAGTATAACTAGGAGAGTTAATTAACAATGAATGGTGATTTATGCAGAAGTTCCTACGAGCTATATATAGCTGACCTACGTACTAATAATTTTACGTTGTTTTGGCATTATTGGAAATATTAAATGATTCAAGAAATATAAAAATTAAGTATCGATCATACGGCGATGCACCGTACGTATTAATACGAATAGAGCACATTGAGTATCCCCACGAAATAAGCCGCAATGTTTGCGGTGTGACCGTAATGTCCATCATGTTATTCATCAAGCTGCTTTCAGTGTTTATATAGTTTTTCCATAATAAATTAAACCACCATGTTAAACATTGATTTTGTAATTATACGTCTACGTTAATAATTGTTTCATCTAAACTGAGACTACTTTTTGTGTTGAAAAAAAAACTAAATTGCCAGTAAATATATATAACTCGTCTAATAACATAATTCGTTGAATAGCACATTTCTCCACAAATAAATACTATAGAGTTAGGCCTCTATCAGCTTGCATAAAGTTCAAAATATAGCTTGTTGGCTATATTTATTTGCTCATACGAACATGCAAGTAATGTGAAATTTGAATCTCAAGCAAATTCTAGACAACTTTCCGGTTCTTTTTGGGATAATTAAATATCAGCAACTAGCTTCATCATTAATTGCATGTGCATGTAAATTAATATATTTACGTACGATGGGAGCCTCCTAGTATGTTTTGTGTCGGTTCGTCGGCGTGATTTGCTCTCAGAGTCAAAAACTGGAAAACCAAATATGATTCCAAGGTGCCTAGCTAGATTCTTTCATTTAATTAAATATTACACATTGTCGAGTCTCGAAAACATATGCATGCATACATACACACACATAAATTATACATATTATGATTTATGACATGTATATGTGCTCCTCTGTCCTTTAAGTACTATGTATATTTCATGGAATAAGAAAATATAGAAACTACATAAGTCATTAAAGGGTATAGTCTGAAAAGTATCAAAAAGAAGAAGAAAACTTTAGCACCCATATAGAATTTCTTTATATCATCGGTGCATACATAGTTAATATAACTAAAAAAGCTACTAATTCAATAAAAAAGATTTCCTTTACCGATGTTAAACTTAAGTATGAGTCTAATGCTCCTTACATTTTATATTAAATGTCATTGTAGACAAAAAAAAATTATTACCACAAATAGTATTGTTTTCGACTTGTAGTATAAAATTTATTTTTATATTAGAATTTTTTTTTATTAATTGAAAATGATTAAGTATTTTATATAGAAAAATATACAAAATAATTGTTTTTAATATGTGTGCATAGAGATAAATTGATAATTAATATGAAACAGATGAAGTAAGTAATAACAAATAATCTTTTTTCACTATCTAGTAAAAAAAAACAGCCACAGCAAATAAAATAAAGAGCAAAAACATTTTTAGCCTCGTACACGAATCCGGCTAGAAACTGCGAATGAAACCAGCAACGGGAAGAGAATCTTGTCCATCTCTCCAAAGTTGACTTTATTTTTATACAGAAAAGCTCGCTGACTTTCTAGAGTTCACACATGACGGGATCCACACACACACTTAACATTTGACTTTCATATCCATAAATGTTATAAGATGGAATCGTTTAAGACATGAACATGGGATGACAGCCGAAACTTGACACACACGATGGAACCGATTAAAATAAGCTCCAGCTGATTGTTTGAACTGTATAAGTCATAGAATTGGAAATTTTTATCAACTTCAAATTCAGTCATATGATAGATAGATTAATTATATCAAAACTCATATAGTGAAGTTTTTAGTCTTGATATATATATATAACTAGAAATTCGGTCATATGATATAAGATTATATCAAAACTCATATAGTGACGTTTTTAGTCTTGATATATATGGAGATATGCTGAGAGTTGAACTCTGATACATATTGGTTTGATAATCAAGAGTCCAAGACTGAACATCTCTAATTTTAAAACATGAGTTATACATCTTGAATGAGAATTGGAGGCAGAACTTCGCTTTGTTGCTTGTGCCGCAAACAACAAAAGATCTGCTGATCAATCAGCTTCAAAGCCTTTCCCTTCTGTAACCAGTGACTCATTCATCATCCATCCATCGTGGAGGAAATAATCAAACCACAAGAAAAGATAAAAAGAGGTTTCAGGTTTTAGTTATTCAAATTGGCATTAGAGGTTAGTCATCTCCCATTTGAAGTAGAAATAGTTTGACAGTAAGCCCAGTGATCCGATGGCCCAACCCAATCAGGCCCAAAATCGATTTCCGTTCCGTTTCGGTTGGAAGCTGATTTCTTGATACGTTTTTACTAACTGTGGATCCAGGAGCCTTTGGTTCTCATTTAAAATATGATTATGAAATTTAATGTTGAAAGTGATATAGTAAAACAAAAGAAATGTCGACGAATGCTTAAAATAAGAGGGACATACCATGATCCTAAGGTCATGATATGTGTCTGATAAAGCGAGAGCTAAAGTCTCAATCAATATTACTGCCAAAGATATATTTCTGTGACATTTTTCTAATCACTTTATTTTTATAAAAGGAATAGAAAGTTGAATAAAATGATAGAAAATAAACAACAAAAGTGGGGATAGCTTTCCTTCAACCTTCCACATGCCCCATTTGGTACACTACAAGATGGACAGCCGAGTTATGTCCTTTGACATTTCGTTTTAGTTTTGTATTTGTTATATTTTCATACATAAGCTTAAATAGCTAAAAGAATCTTGTAAACACTCACAACCAATATAACACATTAACATTATATGAAAACATTAGAAAGTTACGCAATAGTATAATATATAACAATTATAGAGAAAGGTTTCGGAATTCCTTGTTATAAAAATGAACTCATATGAAGGTTAAACTGTACATTTCCCCCAAAAACACTAATTAAATTGTACTAATTGATAAGTAAATGGGAATAATGCTTTTGGTACAACATCCCACAAATCTGTAATGATGAGAAAGCATAAATCTCGGCCTGATCTATATTTTAAGAATTCGAAAGCAACATGAATTGCAATNAATTCCTTGTTATAAAAATGAACTCATATGAAGGTTAAACTGTACATTTCCCCCAAAAACACTAATTAAATTGTACTAATTGATAAGTAAATGGGAATAATGCTTTTGGTACAACATCCCACAAATCTGTAATGATGAGAAAGCATAAATCTCGGCCTGATCTATATTTTAAGAATTCGAAAGCAACATGAATTGCAATTCACAAATGATTATGCAGAAAGTTAGGCTGATAGGTAAAGACATTCATCTGCCAATGACTTAGCTCTCATTATAATCATTGGTTAACATTCTCTCTACTTATTAATTATTGAAATTTTAAACACCTAATTAGACTTTTTTAAGAATATCTTATCTCCTCTTCTTCACGAGTTTAAAGCAACTAGGTGCTTCCATCATTATGTCTTCTCTCCTTTCATGCTCCTCTTCTTATGATTGTCTGATAACTTATGATCATCTATGGAAATTTGGTATGAATTTTTATAAATTAATCAACTGATGATATATATATATGCATTTAATCAAATATGAGATTTAATGATTTACGCCGAAACAAAAGATAAAAAATAACAAGCCGACTTGAAATGTAAAAAAACAAACCAAAACATGAATACATGTAAACTAGTGATATAATCAATTAATTTATCTTACTAATTACCGTTTTCATCTGGAATCTTAAGCTATAAGAACCTTTTATATATTATGAGAAATCTACCAAACCCAATTCAACTAAGATTTTTAGTTTTATGAGGTGAAATTTCACTTGAAAACCAAATTCAGGAACGTTCTGTTGGTTTAGAGTTGAATACGGTTTGGGACTAGTATATGGATTTGAGAAAACCAAACTTGTTAATGTTATCGAAAAATAAAGAATGATGGGATGGGCGGGTGAGTGGTGGTGGTCGGAGCAGACAATGTTGGGGTCCTACAATATGCCTAACCGTAAGAGCCACTTTTCTTGTTTACCCCATCGGCCCATCCCGTGAGTGACCCCCACATTCTCCTCTTTCTATTATTCTCAATTTTTTTTGGCTCCTTAGTTCAACTCTCAACTAAATTTATTCCTTAGATTTTATAAGAAGTTAATATAGGATTTTGCAGCATAATGGAATGAATATTTGTTGATAAAATAGAGTTTCAGGCATTACATGTAATGTGTTTTTTTTGTTCTTATTTTTAGAAGCAAAGATATTAAAGTTGGTAAATTCAGTCTTTATTGAAAACTCAATTTCATGATCTTGAGATTCAGTTATTTTGGAATCCTGTTACATGTTGTAACTAATAAGGAATTTCACTATCATTTATCCTTTTTAATAAAAAGGAAAATTATGAATCACTCACATATATATTTGAGTATCTAGGCTATTATTTGAGTTTTTTGTATGCAGAAATTTATTTTATGTATCATGTTTAGAAGTTTTTTTCTGTGAAATGCGAAAAAAAACTA
The DNA here is from genome assembly GCA_932364175.1 of Eruca vesicaria subsp. sativa. Lineage (NCBI taxonomy): Eukaryota > Viridiplantae > Streptophyta > Magnoliopsida > Brassicales > Brassicaceae > Eruca > Eruca vesicaria. The sequence continues at coordinate 20,442 of CAKOAT010198155.1, forward strand.
ATGATCAAGACATCAATAAATATCAAAAATTTAGAAGATTATGAATAAAAGTAGTTACAGGCACATTGATAAACACACATATATGATGTATCCGACATCGCTATCCCATGTCTGGGTCGTTTGTAGTGGAACATCGGAGAAACTTAAGACACAACTCCATTGTTTTAATAAAATCGTTTCTATTTTAATTGAAGAAAACTAATTCTTTTCTCAGACAGACCATACTTAAATCATCAAAATTTCAAAGAGACTAATTTCGACGTTCGGGCCAGACACTGGACAAAACATGTCTTCTACCAAAACACTCAAGACTTGACAAATCGTTTATTGTTAAATAGCGCACCTCACAAAGACAATGCTACATTTACATGTAATATTCTTATTTTTAAGTGGTAATTTGGAAATCAATCATATCCATTCATAGTAAAAAAACACATAACATCTGCTCGCGAATGAATGCCTCTTTAATTTATACGTAGTAATAGTTTATTGGTCTATTCATGAATGTCACCAAATCGATCGGTAACTACAAACATCGATCGCAGCTAAAGCAATCAACAAAAAAACACAAGAAAGTAGATTCCGCATTTGAAAAAGTGGTCATTGTATGTCAGACTCTGATGTAAAAGATCATAGAGATTAAAAAAACACGTAGGCTACAAATCTCCCTACGATTTACGTGTATGAGAAATATTCCAAGTTGAAGATTTTCTTTAAAATATAATGAATATTGAATACAACTTTTTTTCATATTGAGTCCGTACAAATCTAATTTATATAGTAAGATGTTTATTAAATTATATATATATATATATATATATATATATAGTAACTAAGAATATGACAGTCTAGTTGGTTTAAACGCAGTGTTATTGTACTTTTGGGTTCAATTCAGCGTGGAAGGCGTGTTTTACACCATAAATGGTATTAAAAAAGGCTGACTCCGAACTAAGAAATATTAAGTAGGATGTTTTTAAAATTTACTTTCTTGTTCAACAACATAAAATTAAACTTTAAGTTGACAAAAAGAGTTTAAACTTTAAACTATCATAAAAAGGATTTTTCGTATATATATTCTTGACCAAGTTTTTAAGTTGTAGATATAAGAAAAATATATTTTCTACATTCGGATTTAAACATCAATCCCAAGATTGTGTTGTAATAGCTGAAGATAGATAAACCAAAACGATAAATTACATTTTATCTATGGAAATAGTATAGTAACCTAGTTAAATCCTGACAATTTTAGCCAATTACACACATGAGACTCAAAATAAATCTATCTAGTTTAAAATATACTAAGGTCATTTCTAACCCAACATTTAAATTCTTTTTAGTGTGGTTTCAACATAAAAATCTTTTCCAATCCAATACTAAACTTCACACTATTTTAGTGTAACACTATAATTTTACACCAAATTTGATGTGATACTATTCAATACAATAAAACACTATTCATTTATTTTATTAATAAATTACACAATTAAATAAATAATAAATAAAAACATAAATAAATATAATATTATAAAATAATTTTTAATGTTAAGTTTAATGTTTGTGGTTGGAGATGAATTTATTTTTAGTGCTAAAATTACACTAAAATAGTGGAGTTTTAACACAAAATAGTGTTATGGATTGGAGATCTCTAATATGCTATAATAATTGCAAAGTGTGTGTAAATTAGGGGGAAATAATCTTTCATTTAGCATACATTGGGATAATAAAAACATAGATTTTACTATTTTTGGTTTGAGCACTGTGACAGTTTGGTACAGAAAAACGTCAGAGGAAAAAGAATTATCAAAACGTACATTTTTCTTTATTCTTATGTTTTTTCAAAAAGTAAAAAATGTGTCAGACGGATTTATGCATCTTTCATTCACTCATCACTGTCTCGTGAAAAATATAAAACTTTATATCAGAAATTAATATAATATTTAAACATATCAAAAAGAGAAAAGAAAAAGAAATTCCTCCTGTCTAGGTGCGTTTGCTTTTTTGGAGTCTCTCTCTCAAGTGAGGATCTTTGTTTTTTTTTTTTGTTAAAATTTGGGTGAGGATCTTTGTTTGGTTCTGCAATAACAATTTCGTGATTTTATAAAACACGAAATGCATTCTCTTCTCTCTTCTACGCATAGACCCTACTCTATGTTCAACCTCTGCTTGCCTTCTTCTCTTTATCTCCCTGAAATTATGGGCTTTGTTCTCTCTTTCTCTCTCTCTGTCTGTCTCTAAGGCACAACACTCACACTTAAAAGCACTTCCTTTCTTTACAATCTGAGATTGTTTCGATAAACAGTTACTTTGACTCCAAAAACAGAGCTTTAATCCGTGTTTCACGCCCAAAAGAGCAAGACTTTACTATTCCTTTCTCACTTTCTTGATGCTACTTAACAAATGGTGTTTTTGTCAATCAATCACTTTCTGTTGTGTATGTTTGCTTGAAGAAGAACAAGAGTGAAGTTCAAAAAATGGCATTATGGTGCATGTCAGTTCTTCTGATTCTTGGGTTCCTATCAAAATTTGACCTTGGTGAAGCTCAGCTAAGCGATGAAGCTGCATTGTTAGCCATTAAAAGAGAGTTTGGAGTTCCAGGATGGGGTAGCAATGGCACAGACTATTGTACTTGGGATAGGCTCAAGTGTGGTGGTGCCAACAACTCTTTTGTTGAAATGCTTGATCTCTCAGGGCTTCAGCTTAGAGGTAATGTAACTTTAATCTCTGACCTCAGAAGCTTAAAGCATCTAGATCTCTCTCGTAACAGCTTCACCGGACCAATTCCTGCATCTCTTGGCAACTTGTCTGAGCTTGAGTTTCTTGATTTGTCTCTGAACCGTTTTGCTGGAGGGATTCCAGTTGAGTTTGGTAACCTTACAGGGCTTAGATCACTCAACGTTTCAAATAACTTGCTTGTGGGAGAGATACCTGATGAGCTTATGGTTCTAGAGAAGTTAGAGGAGTTTCATGTCTCTGAGAATGGCTTAAATGGTTCTATACCTCACTGGGTAGGGAACCTGAGCAATCTCAGAGTGTTTACAGCTTATGAGAATGAGTTGGTTGGTGAGATACCTAAAGGGTTAGGTTTGGTTTCTGAACTGGAACTGTTGAATCTTCACTCAAACCAGCTTGTGGGGAAGATTCCAAAAGATATTTTTGAGAAAGGGAAGCTTAGAGTTTTGGTCTTGACACAGAATAGGTTGACCGGTGAGCTCCCTGAAGAGGTGGGAATCTGCAGCGGCCTCTCCAGCATTAGGATTGGGAATAACGAGCTTGTAGGAGTCATTCCGAGGACAATAGGAAACGTAAGTGCACTTACCTACTTTGAAGCAGACACTAACAATCTCTCAGGTGAGATTGTTGCAGAGTTCTCGAAGTGTTCTAACCTCACTCTGCTGAACCTGGCAGCTAATGGGTTCACTGGAACCATTTCAACAGAGCTTGGTCAGCTCATGAATCTTCAAGAACTGATTCTCTCTGGTAATAGTCTCTTTGGGGAGATCCCTAAATCGCTTCTTGGATGTGGAAACCTCAACAAGCTTGATTTAAGTAACAACAGACTCAACGGCACCATCCCTAAGGAACTCTGCAGCATGCCAAGGCTTCAGTATCTGCTCCTTGATCAGAATTCCATAAGAGGAGACATACCACATGAGATTGGAAACTGTCTCAAGCTGCTTGAGCTCCAGTTGGGTCGAAATTACTTGACGGGAACCATTCCTCCTGAGATTGGTCACATGAGGAGCTTGCAGATAGCACTCAACTTGAGTTTCAACCATCTTCATGGACCATTGCCAGCCGAGTTAGGAAGGCTTGACAAGCTCGTGTCACTAGATGTCTCTAACAATATGCTTACAGGAACCATACCGCAACTACTAAAAGGTATGATGAGTTTGTTCGAAGTTAATTTCTCAAACAACTTCTTGAGCGGTCCAGTTCCAGTCTTTGTCCCCTTCCAAAAGTCTCCAAACTCGAGCTTCTTTGGAAACAAAGAGCTTTGTGGAGCGCCATTGAGCTCTTCGTGTGGATACTCTGATGATATTGAACATTCGAGATACAATCACAGAGTCTCCTACAGGATAGTGCTTGCAGTGATTGGTTCAGGTGTTGCTGTCTTTGTATCAGTCACTGTGGTGGTTGTTCTCTTCATGATGAGGGAGAAACAAGAGAAAGCAGCGGGTAAAAACGTTGAAGTTGAAGAACACGTTGAGGATGAGCAACCGGCGATTATAGCCGGAGATGTCTTCCTTGAGAATCTTAAACAAGGGATTGATCTAGATGCAGTTGTGAAAGCAACCATGAAGGAGTCAAATAAACTCAGCACTGGAACATTCAGTTCGGTTTATAAAGCCGTCATGCCTTCAGGTATGATTGTTTCTGTGAAGAAACTAAAGTCCATGGATAGAGCCATAACTCAGCATCAGAACAAGATGATCAGAGAGCTTGAAAGACTCAGCAAACTTTGCCATGACCATTTGGTTACACCGATCGGGTTTGTTATATATGAAGATGTTGCTCTCTTGTTGCATCAGCATTTACCTAATGGTAACTTATCTCAGCTGATTCATGAGTCCTCCAAGAAGCCAGAGTACCAACCAGACTGGCCAATGAGACTGTCCATAGCCGTTGGAGTAGCAGAAGGCTTAGCGTTTCTCCACAGTGTCGCCATTATTCACCTTGATGTTTCCTCTAGCAATGTCTTACTAGATTCTGGTTACAAACCTGTGCTTGGAGAAATCGAAATATCGAAATTATTAGATCCATCACGAGGCACTGCAAGTATAAGCTCAGTTGCTGGCTCCTTTGGGTACATTCCTCCAGGTATAATATAGTCTTAGTTTCTGTTACTAATAACTTCATAAAGTCCAACATATCTCTTTGTTTTCTCCCTCAGAGTATGCATACACAATGCAAGTGACTGCACCGGGGAATGTATACAGCTACGGAGTCGTGTTGCTTGAGATTCTAACCTCAAGAGCGCCGGTGGAGGAAGAGTTTGGTGAAGGAGTAGATTTGGTGAAATGGGTTCATGGAGCTTCAGGGAGAGAAGAAACACCGGAACAGATACTTGACGCCAAGCTTAGCACTGTATCCTTTGCTTGGAGGAGGGAGATGCTCGCAGCTCTGAAAGTTGCATTGCTTTGCACAGATATCACACCTGCAAAAAGGCCAAAGATGAAGAAAGTAGTTGAAATGCTCCAAGAGGTTAACCAAAGTAAATGAGAGGATGAATATGATGATATATAGTTTCTTGTGACATTCACATACAAAAAAGCATTCCTACAAATGCGAGCTTCTCTTATCTGTGTATTATGTAGAGTTATTATGATGAAATGCAATCTTGAGTTGCTTATTTTGCTTATCTAATTGCATTACATTAGATCACAGAAGAATCAATGTACATTATTGTTAGAAACTGTTCAACAAAGCCGTTCTTGTAGAATCAAAGAATCGCTAGACTACAAGACCAATTGAAAATCAGATGGCCTCTTCTTAGTTTTTTACACTTCACACCAGAAAGAAAAAAAAGTTACTTATAGAGTTTGAAAACCAAGCAAACCTATTTTCTTCTGAGTTCTTCTTGACTGAATGTAAGTCAGTATCATGGCTCTGGATCCTCCCCAGAGGATCAACAGCCAGCCGCTTTAAGGAAGCTGTCATAAGGGCTTGAGGCTGGTAGTTTATATGCTTGTGGGTTAGTTGGGAATTCTGAATAGCACTGTGTCTGAATAGTTCCCAGTGGTGTTCTTGGCGAATTCATGTCAAAATCCTTCCTCGGTAAAGAGACGTCGTCCTAAACAGATTTAGGAAATCAAAAGGGTCAGCAGATCAGAACTCCGTAGACAATATAAAAGAGAGTACTACCTCGATTTGAAAATTGATCATAGGATGAAAAGTTGCCATCTTAATCTCTTCATCATGCTGTGTTGAAGAGCCGTTAACAGAACTTTCATGACGTAGCTGAGGATTCAAAAGACTCGAGATCTTCTGCTGTTTTCCCATTAACAGATTCTCACAATGAAGAGCCATTTCTTTGTATGAAGCATCAGCTGAAGTATGGAAGGATATTAGACCCATTTGACGTATCGCCTCTACGACCTTTCAACAAAACAAAAATAAGTATAGTTAGCATCAAACTAATTATGGTGATGAATCTGTAAATCTAATTTCTAGTGTAACTTACAGATTCTAGAATTTGATTCACAGTCAGGAGGTCTGGGGTTCCAGCAACTGTTACAGGATCATCATCTGTAACTGTTTCAGTGACATCTCCAAATTCTTGATCCTCGTGAGAGAAGAGTGCCCCAAGCTGAAGATACAGACCAAAGTTCAACACAATTTCCAATTTCAGGGGTTTAAAGAGTTATGGTAAACAGAAGAGCTAATACGTTTTGGGGTTTAGCATCTCTAAAGTCAGCCTGAAAGGGTTTCTGAGTGTCCTCTAAAACGCGGGCTCCAAGTGGACATGCATCATCCGGCGTGAATTCAGTGAGCAGCTGCTCTCGCATTTTCTCCACTTCAGACTGAAAAATAGTTTACTGTGGTTATCAACTGATTTACCAAAACACAGAAAGCTAAATTAGGCCAGAGAAATTTAGTGGGGAGGTAGTGATAGGAAACGACTTACATTGCACATATTTTCTAAGCTTTTGACAATTTCAGAGACAAGGGTTCCTCTGCTATGCTCAGTGGAGACTGCTATGTTTGAAAGTGTATCTAGAGCCGAAGCATCATCTTTTTGACACCCATACGCAACAGTCTGCAGCTGATCTGGATTTACAGCTTTTAACTTGTGATCTTCAACCAAGTGCAAGAATGGATCAAGCTGAATCAGGCAGAAGAGGAAGTTAAAGCATAGAGGTCTCGTGTGACTTTCATGAGCTCGATAATGTTGTGTAACAAATTGAGTTGGAGTGCAATAATTCGAAAAGAAACAAAACATCAACATGAACATTTTCAACAGAATAATCGGCGTACCCTTGGTTCCTGAAGTGCTACTTTTGTAAAATCCGTCAGAGAAAAAAGGTTGAATGCTTTCGAGGCAAAAAGAACCATTGATGTAGCCAGAGTTAAGAGTGACCTTCGTCTGGACGGAGGGAGTGGTCCTGAACATATGACGAATAATTGACTCATAAGAGTGTACATCATAGTTTCCAAACCAAAAACCAAAGATAAAGGCTCAAAAACATGTGGAAGCTCACCTCCTTCCACTAAAGAAATATCTCGCAAAGAAAGTGCCATTTGGAAACTTCGAATCAAAGCGTCGTGACTTGAATTCTGAGAGATAAGAAGTTAGATATGTTATTGTAAGCAAATAATCCATAAGGAGACATAGTCAGACTTAGCTCATACATGTTAAAAACAATAAGAAACACTCAAATGCAGAGGTAGTAAGTATTGAGATATGCAACATAAATTACCTTGACACGAGAGAACAACAATACAAGACTGTAGGTGTTAGCAATCGCCTCATAGTTGTCTGGCGTATTTGTAGGAGATATGGACTGCGCCCAGATTGATGAAAGCAAAAGACTTATCTGGTGACTACTTAGCCTTATATAAACAACGTCCTGATCATCATATAAAAAATCATATTAGAGAATGGAGACTGATCCAAGGTGTACCCTAGAACTTTATGCATAAAAATAGGTAACAGCTGCAACAGGTTTAAATTCAATCTTAAGCAGATTAAATGAATGCTGAACACTATAGAACGACCCCTTTGAAGTTATAGTTTACTATTGTAGAGAGTGGTAGAGATGTAGCCATCTTACGGCACCTAATATGAAGACTTTGTATATGATTATAATCACAGTTATAAGTTAGAGTAGTGTATAGAAATCATTGTGGTTTCTAGAGACTACTTTGTAATCATTTATACGATCTACCCTTGGCACCATCCTGAAAATAAGTTGAGATCCTAGGGAGTATTACACAAAGAGAGTTGCAAGGATGTACCAGCTCAGAGTTCAAACGAACTACCGTGTTATCCGCTACCGAGTTCACCGGTTGATTCCAACTACTATACGCCTGACTGTATGAAGATTTTAATCTGTCAAAGATTTCCCCATTATTGATTCCAGATTCTTCCTCAAGAATTTCGTTTTCACCCTGAAAAGAAGTTAGAACTGACGAAAAATTGTGCTTCCTCAGCTCCTGGAAAAGGGCTGCTGAGGAGGAAAAGACAGACGCGGTTCTTGAAAGAGAACGAGGAAGACCCATTCCCTTCTTAAGGTCAGTAGTGGTTGAAGAGGGACGGGGGCAGACTGAGGTTGGTACCAGAACAACAGAAAATATACGGTGGGCGCCAATCCGTGTCTTATGATCTGGATGGACCATAGCTTGCAGTAACTGATGGAATAAGGCCTCGGGAAAAGCCTGAAACGAAGAAGAAGCGATAAGTTTCATTAAAACTGGACTAATCTCTAAATGACGAGAAAAATGATAATACTAGATGTTACAGTGAGGCTGCCTTATTTTGATATGAGAGGTTTGGTATGGAGGTTATAATCTGAGCAGTGCGAAAAACAGCAGCAACTGTGGTTCTTGCTACATTTGTGACAGCTGAGATATTCTCCAACATCATAGCCATTGCATCAAGAATTGGTCCAGCATCTCCAACCTTTGGAAAATTGACAAATCAGGCACACATCTCTTTAAAGAACATATTGAGGAAACAAGAAGATATAAAATTCGCTCAACAGTAATATACCTTTTTGGTCAGTTGGACAAGGCACTTATCGACAGCTACACTGATCAATCTGTTACAGTTTACCACTTCAGTTCCCAGGTTTGCTTCATGAAGAGAAGAATACATGAATTTTCTCAAATGCCTCATGGTATCACTAATTGCGCTGACTATTGCTGCTGAGTGTTCAATTTTTGCGATTTCAGCAAGGGAGGAGGTAACCTCTAAAATGTTGAGCTGCATGCTTGGCTGTTTAAGCACATTTTTATGATCAAGGTGTTTAATTAACATGGACAGTAGAAAGTGTGTTCGTTGTCCTGCAAGATTGCAGAACTATTTTAGAACAATGGTCATAAGGGAAGGGAAGGGATGAGTGAAAATTATTGAGAGCGTAATACCAGATATTTCCATTAGAAACTGCAGATCCCTTAAAACTGGGAATGCAATAGAATTTTCGGTTGACCATAGATGTCCCTCGTCAAAGTAACGGAACAAAGACTCGAGTATCCGTCTCATGGTTGTGGCATCTTCACCTAGCTTGGCCATGTTGTGTAGGCAAACCTTGGACCAAAAGCTAGGGTCCAAAGAATCCTCCCTGAAAAAGAAAAGATACATTGAAGAGGAGGAAAGAATCCAAAAAGACAAACGTAAGAACAACTGAAGAAGGAAAGTTACATTTTCACATTCAGTTCAGCCTTGTCATTCACAACCGTTCTCCAAGGACCATTTATGAGGGAATCTGCATGAGCTAGGTGACCTTCATTTTTCAAGACTTCATCCACCCATTTTCTGCCACTATCATTAGCATTGGTTAAATTTTTGGGGTGACCATAATTTTCTAAGACTCCTGAGACAACCTGCCATGCAAGTATTGTATTGATCTGTTAACAGTTATTAGCATGTACTACCTACAACTTTGACGAAGTCAAAATAAAGTAATGCATGAACCTGAGATCTACTTACATTGTCAAAGTCGCTGGGAATATGAGAGTATTCACCCATCAGCCAAATCTAGAAATAGATAAAGACCAGAATGCATTAGAAAATACTTGTAGATTTACAGTTTAGAAGAATAGTACCAAGACAGACATAACAGCATAACGGAGTTACCATTGCTGAAAGGGTTTGAAGTCCTGCTGCACGCAGGCTCCGGGACCTGTCATCATCCCCAACTTCCAGTGCTAATTGGCACAGCTTTGGGAGAAAACCTTCTAAGTTAAACATGGAACTGCCGTTCTTCTGCAAAAATTGATAGCATGAATCAATCATGCTATTTCATTATCTCTTATGTTCTTAACTTTTCTAGCTGAAAGTACCCTGACTTGTGATCACAAGAGAATTCTATCAAGCATTAATAAGCTGACCTGATTATTTACAAATTCGAAAAGAGACTGACATCCAACTATTTGCATTTCAACATGTCGAGTTTGATCCAAAAGAGCTTGCACGGTCCTTAAAAAAACACTAGAGAAAAGTGGCCTGAAAGAAAAAAAGAACAGCGAACAGTGATCAAGTTACCAATACATGTCGGAATAATCCCGTTTCTAGAAAGTTATGGTATTAACTTAGTTTCTTGGGTTCTTATGTTTCTTGGTTACAACATTCGAGTAAGTTTCTTGGGTTCTTATGTTAAGCCACAGAACATCTTGGAAACAAGAGAACATATCAAGTGTTTGTAAAAGAAAGCTAAAGAAGGATGACCTCACATTTGCTCCTTACAAGTGACCAGAAGCCTTCTGTATATGCACATGACAATCTTAGCCGACTGAAATTTCTCATTCCTCAATTCCTTGTAACATCTTTGTTCGAGCAAATACGATATCTGTAAAATCATAAATTACAACACACAGAGATATAAAACATGGGAGAAAAGCAAGCTTACGACATTGCTATAACGAGTAGTGTGAGTAGTTAACTATATGAACCGACTAATACCAAATGTCAAGGAAATGCTAAAACTCAATACTAAGTTAATAACATAAGATTGTTTCAAAATATATGTTGTAGCTAGACTTGGCGCTGGATGAATTATTACATTACCTCTGGCATGTGTACAGCGTTCTTTGCAGCGTACTCACATAGTTTTCCTATCTTCCGGTCATTAGGGCCTTCCACCTGCAGTGAGAGAGTTAAACAAGTTAACCAAGAGCGAACATCATGTCTCATCCACAATGACTCAAAAGCGAAATGGACAAACTTCAACATGGAAAGGGAAAGCAACCAACATTAAGAAAGCCAAATTTTAAGCCACTGAGGAAACATATTGCAGAACTAGTCATCATTTCATCATCAAAAACGTCACTTGAGCCAAAGAGTGGCTGATTTGAGCTTCTTATAGTATGGGTGTAAGTCAAAGCGAGCAGACATGGATAGGCAATAAACTTTAACATAGAAAAGGAAAAGCAAGAAAGATTAACAAATATTGCAGAACTAGTCATGATATAATGTATCAGAGAGGCTGATTTGAGCTTGGAATATCATGGGGAGCAATGTATTATAAGTCAAAATCAAGTAGTCAACCTGATGACGAGCAGGGAAGATATCAGAAATGAGATACTTGTATCTGTTGATAGCCTGTTTAGACCTAGGACGCAACGCAGGGCAAAGAATGCAAATTCTACCACAAGCAGGCACAACTTTCCTCGAGATCAAACCCGAGAATACGCCCATTCTGATTCTACCAAACAAAAATTCCTGTTGAATCTCTTTCAAAGTGTGTCCTCCTCCCTCTTGATCAACCGAAAAAAGCCCTAGAGCTTCCTCGGCCAAAGAAGGAAAACAGACCTCCACGAGGCACTCCTTCAAAACTCTCAATCCCTCACCTGAAAATATCCAAAAAGTTTCAGAGCTGAGGACCGAACGCAAATTCAAATCATTCACTGAGTACATGAAAACAATCACTCTCCGATCAATCAACAACACTGCAAATTACAATTTCGATTCAATTTTACCTCAGATCAAAGCTCAGTTGATTGAAAACTTTGATCAAAGCTCTCTCTGATCGTGTTTCTGCGAGTAGAATCGCCGGAGAGTGCGGCAAGCTTCCTGCTAGTAATGATCTTCCTCAGATACGGTTTCGCCGCGGGTTCCACCTTCTCCGTTCCGTTACTGATTTTTTAAAAATTACCAAATATCTGAGCCGTCTTTATGTAATACAGCAACTTAGATTTAAAATTTATTTTTTTAATTAGAATTCAATGTTATGATTTCTTCGTATAGAAATAGAATCCGAGATTGTGTTACTTGTTTCGGTAAGATATAATAAAACTAAAATTCTCACAAATGTAAAATAAGAAACTGGATTTGAATTGAAACACACAAAAAAAGAAGGCTAAAACATTATCCATCCATAAAATTGAAAAGTAACAGTTTTTTTGGGAAGAGGAGATGAAAACATATAAGATGCAATCCAGCAAAGTTCAACCAAAATCAAGGAAAATCCAAAAGGTTGGAGGACATTCTAGGCCTGGTCTTCAACAACCTCGGTGATGACTTTGCTCGTAGTTTCCTTCATTGCCAGCAAATCAGTGTACTCCTGGTACGGTGATTTTTTGAAGCTCGTCTCCTTCCAGAACTCTGGTGTCAAGAATCCATATGTCTTCTGAAGACAATCAAATGTCGCCTGCAAATAATCACACAGTAGATGAATCATTCATCAATCTCACAAAAGCTACACAACTAATTACAAATGAATAATTTAAAATGAGGTTATATTGTAACTCATAATGGTACTAATCAATCATTCAAAGATTCTCTAACATTCCAAAACGCATCGCTCTAACTAAAGGAAGAGTGAACAAACCTTAACGAAGTTTCCAAGAGTTTTGGTCGATCCTCTCGAGGAAGTGAACACGTCATCAATCCCAGCGAACTGAAGAACCTTCTTAGGAACCCTAGCAGCAACAATCCCCGCACCTCTCGGAGCAGGAACCATCCTCACCGTAACGGAACCACACTTCCCCGTAACCTTACAAGGAACCGTATGTGGCTTCCCAATCTTATTCCCCCAGTAACCTCTCCTAACCGGAATAACAGACAACTTCGCCAATATAATCCCACCTCTAATAGCCGTAGCAACCTCCTTAGAGCATTTCACTCCCAAACCAACATGACCATTCGTGTCTCCGACAACAACAAAGGCCTTAAACCTCGTCCTCTGACCAGCTCTCGTCTGTTTCTGAACAGGCATGATCTTCATCACCTCGTCTTTTAAAGTTGGACCAACGAGGAGATCAATGATCTGGTACTCCTTGACGGGGAGTGAGTGGAGGTAGATCTGCTCCAGCTTCTGGATCTTTCCTTCTTTCACGAGACGGCCTAGCTTGGTCACTGGNCAAAGGCCTTAAACCTCGTCCTCTGACCAGCTCTCGTCTGTTTCTGAACAGGCATGATCTTCATCACCTCGTCTTTTAAAGTTGGACCAACGAGGAGATCAATGATCTGGTACTCCTTGACGGGGAGTGAGTGGAGGTAGATCTGCTCCAGCTTCTGGATCTTTCCTTCTTTCACGAGACGGCCTAGCTTGGTCACTGGCGTCCACTTCTCCTCTTCGGCTGGACGTCCTCCACGTCTGCCACCACGACCTCTTGGACCCCCACGGCCTCCACGGTCGCCACGTCCTCCGAATCCACGTCCGAAACCACCACGGTCTCCACCTCGCTCGGCACCACGTTCTCCGCCACGTTCCGCCATTTTTGTCGAGAGTTTGCTAAGAGTTTGCGATGTGTGTTAAGAGTGAGCAAGCGAAAACCCTAGGCTTTGTCTTATATATGTTGCAAAAGGATTCTAGGGTTTCTAAAGGCCTTGTCAAGGTTTGTTTGGTAACACTCATAATGGGCTTGTGGCCAAGTTAAATTATCGGCCCGGTCTTTTAAAAAGGATAAATAAAAGTCACTTTTCATTAATTAATTTTAGCTTTAATCTATTGGTCAAGTAACATAATTGACCTGACTTTTTTTCTGAGCAACACATAATTGACCACAAGTTTCATTTTTCATGTCTTTTAAGTAAAAAGAATAGCACTAAAGCATCTGCAACCAACCGTGAGACTTATAGGAATCCTTAAAAAAAAGATACTTCGGATTTGATAAGGATATTTCGGATTTTTATTTTTTTATTTTTTTAAAAGACCATTCACGGACTGCCACGTGTCCTGGGGACCCGTAAATAGTATAAGGATTCGCTAAAAAACAGTCTTTATTTAGAGATTTTAAGGATCGAATCCTTAACTTTTTGTAAGGTCTACTGATTATTTAATTATTTTTTCCTTGAGAACTTCTTCCTAAGAACTCCCATTGGAGGTGCTCTATAGGTCCATACTCCATAACAACTTAAAGAACGTAATCTTTTATTCATGAATTTTAGACAAACAATACAGTAAGTGTAGTACACAATGAAACAATAGATCTCTTAGCATGCTATTTATGTGTATATTCCTATACTATCCACAAGTATATGTGTATATAGCATACTATTGTATACTCCGTAGCTATGTGTATTTATACGTGTGTTTGGTAGGTCTAATTAATTAAGTGGATGTGCACTGAGGGAAAACAGTGCCTTTGTCCATCACATTAGCATTGCTGCAACTTCCTTTCCCTCCCTTAATGTTCACTTTGTCAAGGACAATTCCTTGGCATGGATAGTTCTTGCTACAGTTCAACGTTATTGCCATGTCCGATGCGCTTGTGCCACTTATGTTCCGGTACACCACGTCCTTCACTTGGACCGCTGATTTCTGAAAATATGTTGTATAGTGATTAGATCCAATTACCCTTGAGTCTTATAAGTTTTGATCGGATTCGAGCAAACCTGTTCAGTGCATTTGCTCTTGTCACAATAGTCTTGGTCGATTATGATTGGATTCTTCACATTGTCCATCTGAATGTTCTGAAATATAATGTTCCTGGCAGTTCCTGACCCTCCCTGAATTGAGTTAAATATAAAATAAGAAACGAAGTGACGAAGTGTGGTAAAAGTAAGAAGGCTGGTTAAAACGGAAGGGGGGTTAGTTTGTGAGTTTCACCTGATAAGTTTTGATCCTAACTCCATTGTATGTACCTGAAAGCTTAGCACCATCTACAGTCACGCCTGATACGAATGCCTTTGAATTGTCATCTCCTAGGCTTCCAATGCTGTTCATATTCCAAAAGCAAATATCAGATATTTATATAATTTTATATGATTACGGTTGAAAACATTCAGGTGTATATACTTGAAACATTCATTGATGATACCTGATACCGTGACCAGGACCGCAAGTTAAATCATCGATTTTAACATTTTGTGATCCAGTTTCAATAGATATACAATCATCACCTGCATATAAAAACAATCATTAAGACCAATCTTCACGGATTCTAATGATAAAATCCAGTAAAATCCATGAACTTTAGCTTCCTTGATATGCAAGCAACTCTTTTTACTCAAGGGTATGTAAATGGATATGATATTAACCTGTTCCAATGATGGATTTGGAGACTTGAATGTTTTGGGTGTTAGTGATGTGAATACCATCGGTGTTAGGACTATCAGCAGGCGCAGTGACCTCTACATTTGAGACCTGAACGTTGGAGCATTTCTCTATCGAAATCTGAATCTGTTGCGCATTTCTCACCCTCAGGTTATTCACTCTCAAATTCTTCGAGTTGTAGAAAGTGAGAGCCTGCATATAAATAATTTATTCGTGTAAATTTTTTTATCCAAATACGATAAAAACCATCATCGTTATTATATATGAAAAAATCATTAGTATTTCAACGTACCGTTGGGGCGTTTGTGCATGGCTTCATACACAAAAGAACAAAAAGAGCGTTAATATCTCCAATAACTCCATTATATTATAAAGATGACATGTAGATGTATGTTAACTGAATGAAACATTTACATACACACACACCTTAGCTTCGTTCCGTTTGCATGAGTTTTGCCACCACGTTTCGCCGTTTCCGTTGACAGCTCCACTGGCTCCACCATTTACAGATAGGCTATTAACGCTATCAAACGTAACGTTATCCATTTGCTGAGATCTTCGTAATCAGATCGTTTTTGAGATGCCGATAACGTTCCTAAGATCTGTAGTTCCATCCAGAAAACGGTCATTTAAATTTTCAAATCCATATTTTGTAATCATATATATGGTACAAATTAAATAGTCAACTTTGTAATTTACCTGAACGGTAGGAATTGATTTGCATGGACCATCTAATCGAATAGACTTGAGGAAGTAAGTATTCCCTTCAGGAACTAAGAGATTAACAGCTCCACTTGAAGAACATGCTTTCTTCCATGCATTCATGAACGCCTGGTGATACATGCATGCATGGATCATTAAAACAAACAACGTAAAAATTGGTATACATGACCGTCTCAATTTATGTAGAAAGTCACGTGCATATATTGATGATATACGATATTATGGATATGATCCTAGGAAGTATGTGTATATGCATATATATACCTGCGTGTCATCGGTTTTTCCATCTCCTTTAGCTCCAAAATCAGACACACTAACAGTGGTTGGAGGCTGCGAAGAGACTCTTACAAAGCTTTTCAAACGTGTACTATCGTCTCTTCGCTTGATCAAGCTATCGGATTTGAACATTCTATTAATGCTGCTTCGTGAAGCTTCACACCATGAGAGCATCAAAAGAGCCCATAACAGGAAGCCACTAAGAAGTTTGCAACAACAAGCCATTTGAGGTTGGTAAGGAATACGTGTAGTTTTTGGGAGTAGATTGAGAAATGTTTGATGTTTGTGATTCTTGTCCTTCTGTTGGTTTGTTTTTGAAATGGAGAAGTGTCCACGAACGTGTATTTATAAGGCCATTCAAAGTAACAGTAAAAGTTTGGTTTCTTAAGCTTTAATGAGTTCGAGGTATGGAGTGAAATTGAGATTGTCACGTAAATACTACTTTAGGCATCTACATTTTATGTTTTATATATATTTTTCTTTCTTTAGAGTTTCATACATTTACTCTCTCTTGTTTAATCTATTATTGATTTATGTTGTCTCTTAGCGAGACCATGCTTATCGTATTTTCTGCAAGAAACATCGCCTAATGATTTAAGGCCACTGGAGGTTTTTCTTTATTATAGTCATACATTATTGGTTTAATTGACTAAAACCATTACCTGTACAATTTTTTTATTCAATAAAATGAATGGTCAAAATGTGAATTGAACTTACACTTGTTGTTATGAGCGACGGATTTATGATGTTGCTATGAATTTTTAACAATTAACTAGATTTCGACCCGCACAACCGTACGGGTATTTTAATACGAAAATATTTGAAATTATATAATAAAATTTATCAATAAATAAGAATAATTTGATTTTTTATGCTATCCAATTTATAATCATTTTTTATGTGACTTCTAATATAATTAATATAAAATTTATAAATTTGTATTTTTGTAATAATTTAAAAAAAACATTATTATGTAAGATTACTAATTTATATATCTTGTTTTATTTCTAAATTTGAAATCTATGTAAAAATTAATTAAGTTGGACCTACATAATACATAAACAAAATTTTGGGATATTGTTAAAAGCATTTTACATAATTTTAATTTTTTGTTTATAAGTTAAAAATGAATTAAAATTTTAATTATATTTTATGATAATTATATTGTATGATAATTAAGATTTTAATCAAATAATTTGTGAAACTATATCTTGAAAAAGATTCTAAAAGATTTTTAAAAGATTTTGTTAGAATTTTCTTAAAACTATTTATTTGTATTCTAAACAAAAATTAAAGATATGAAAAGATATTATAATGTTATGTAAAATTTTATAAAACTCTAAAGATGGTCCAAACTAAAATATCACACATGAAGTGAGTCATGACTTCTCTTTTAATATAATAGATATTAGTGTAGATGGTTCATCATAATTAAGTCAGTCACATGAGTATCATCATTGGCCAGTTTTCTAAATTTTTTTTTAGCAGATTACGTATGTTGTACCGTTTTTTCTTACATATGCATGTTTAATAACTATAAAACGATATGATATATAGTATAAACTTCATATGTTTTTTTGTGTAATCTTTTCAAATTCAAATTTACGTGCAAGATACACAATACGAAAATAGGTGTTATCGTAAATGAGAGTCGTGATATCGTGTACTATAGAGATATGCGTAATTTTAGCAAAGAAAAAACGAACTTATATGTTGGTGAAAGTTCAAGTTGAAATGGCGATAACTACCTTTCATGTGACTGCCGCATTTTCTTCCGTCTTGATCTCATTACTTATTTTGAAAGAATGAAATTTGGCCTTTTATATTACATGGTCAAAATAGCAACGTCATATGTATTACACTTTTTTGTTTGTTTGTTTGTCAAGTCGGACCGTTATTGGCTACAAAAAAATGCATATTTTATTCATCCCATCACCCACGTAAATTGGTTTATATGAAGCAAATAATATCGATCAAATTGTTTATTTTCTTTAGAAACAAATATGTTCCAAACAAAACTAGATACGTACATTCAACCATTGTTCCGCGGCACACAAATTGGGTATGGGATGCAAAGTTAGGCGCAGCACGTGTCTTAACGAGAGTTAAGAACATCTCAAACATGTGTCTCCCGTTGAATAAATCCTCATATTTAGCTAAGCATTTTTACTTTGGTGCAATTGCCAGAGAATTTAAAATCCAACACGTGGTCAAAATTTCAATGTGTTACACATGATTGAGCAGTAAATCCCTGTTCTGTGTTTCTAGAAAGTTTAGAATCATGCATGAACCTTATATTTTGTAACAAGAGCATCCGCACTGAAGGTTCTTGGGGGAGGTTCACACGCGGATCAAGAAAAAAATAAAATAAAATATGTTGATTTTGGTGAACCCGGGTCTTGGAGGTTCGTCGGGATGAACCCGGTTCATATGGGGTTCGCCACGTGACGTTCTCCAATTGATCCGTTGGTAATTTATTTATTGTTTTTTTTAGAAAAAGCAAACCAGAAAAAAAAATTAATTTTTTTTCCTATGAATTCTTCCCCATCAGGTTCACTGATGGGGATGCTCTCTAATATAATGAAAACTGGTTAACGCAAAAGAAAACTGACTTACGGATTCTAAACTTACACAAATACTAATACACCACATGAAATTTACAATAACAACGGGAAACACTAGTGCCCATACGTGCATATCTTTCTGAATAAAAACTAAGTTAAACGTAACGCACGTCGCACGGTACGTAATTATTGAATATACCATATATATATATAATACATCTAATAGACGTACGTAAAATGAAAACGTATATACATCGTAAGGCATGTGTGAAGCTTGCTTGAGTGACCCGAAGGGATGGATGGATGAATGCATGACTTTTCTGCGATCCTGGTCTTTGCTAAAAAGCTTCCTTAATTAATTATAGGTTCTTGTTCATCATTTGAAGAAAATTCTCTCTTGTATAGAATTCAACATGCTTATTATTTTTGGAGATCTTGTATTTATAATTTATGCTTAATATATTTTAAAGTTTAGTGTTAATCAAAATTTTAGTTATTTTATTAAAATATAAGTAATTATTAAGAACTAAATGATCTTTTGTATATTAAATATTTTGATCAAGTCAATTAAGGAAATGTATGTTCTTTGGATATATGTTATCTTCAGTACAACTACATAATAATAATATTTATATAATATACACACAAGTAGCACAACAAAAATAATGTAATCATCGACAATTTAAATATGAAATGTATTCAACTAGGCATCGGTCGACCAGTTGCGACAACCGACGGAGCTACGGACGACGGAGCTGCGGCCAGCGTGTCGTTGTCTCCCCTGTTTGCGGCGGTCTCCATGAAAACGAAGACCATCAGGAAAACGTTGATAATGAAGAGTGTGGAGCGCCGCGGAGAGGAGTTCGTACCTATCAATGATTTGAAGCTTAGCATGAGAATATTGAGAAATAAATGGATGGAAAAGTCGACAACTTCCGATAAACTAGTAGCATTCGAGATATGCGCAATTTTAGCACAGAAACAAAAAACAACTTTCAAATGTTCTTTTTGGTGCATAAACAACTTATATATATACACGATCGTGAATCTACAAGTTGAAAAGCCGGTTGTCCAATGAAACTAGTAGCATTCGATGCAATATATCTTCATAACACAAGGCCTGACAATCGATTTCACAATCATAATCACACACCATAACATTAAAAATGGTTTGACTTCTCCAGATTTGCTATACCATATTGTTCTTTAACATTTTGCTAGCTGTATACTGACACAAACTTATTATACGTCAACATTTAATCTTATTTATTTAAAAAACTGAGGGAAAGAACATTAAGTTCTCATCAATCTGCCTCCTCATTGTGTCGTCGTGTTCGACTAATCAAACCAAAGTCAAACGAAATAGAATTATTTTTTTTATCAAACGAAACAGAAGTGGTAGAACATAAATCCAACATGATTTCACTGTATTATATTAAAAGATCTATTCTCATATGGGCAATCAGCTCAAAACATACCTTACAATTTCTTTTAAATCATTTTTTCTCTTAGTCTTTCAATGGGTAAAATTTCCAACTACAACACTAACTAAAAGTTGATTTTCATCATCAAATCTTCGGATTTGGGATGGATATTAAAGAATTCAAGAAGAGGATAAGCCATACAATGAGGACAAGAGATGATGAGATGAATAACAGAATAAGCAAAGAGACTGAGAAGAAAGGTCTATTGAACGTCATTGGTGTGACCACTAGTGTGAGCTTAGGAACCATTGTCGCTTAAATCTCTATTTTGCCTGACAATTGATGAATGCATGACCTATTTGGGATCCTGGTCTTTTCTATTATCATTCATGGTTAGTATATTTTAAAGTTTAGTGGTAATCAAAATTTCAGTTATTTTATTAAAATATATATATTATTAAACACTAAATGATAAGTTGTACACAACAGCCTTCCTTTACTTTTTTTTAGTAGATTAACATAGAACATAGTATCTCAACAATATGAAGGTGAAATTTTATATTTTTAGATATTCACTAATATATATCGAGACACTTTTTAGTTATCTCCAATGAGGTAAAGCTTAAATTGTGATCCCCATAAAAAACTAACAAGTTGTCAGAAAGTCAGAAACAAAAACCAAAAGAAAGAACAAATAATTTTCCTGCTTTAGTCAGATTCAATTCAATCTTCTGAGACTGAGAACAAATACGTATCCGTGTTGCAGATTTCAAGCCCTACACTGTATTGCCATTATTAAACTGCAAGCACCCATCTTGCTTCAGCTTGAAACTAAGATTCTTAAACCGATCCCTCGAGAACTGCTTCGAAGCTTTTCTCCAATCCGTTCCTGTTCTCATCATCGTTGCAAACTCTTCATAACTTATTCTTCCGTCCTGCACAAGTAACCGTTTTCCTTAGGGTTTTTTTCACACAACAAAATATGTTTTATCCTCAGAGATGGGTCTAACCTTATTGGTATCAACGTCAAGTATAATGGCTTCAAGAACTTCTTCACTAGTTTTATCAAATTCATTCGCCAAGGCTTCTCGTAACTCCTCTATTTCGATGTAACCACTCTTGTCTTGGTCAAAGAACGTAAAGGCTTGCTTTAAGTGCTCGTCACTGCTCATCTTCCTGATGTGTATCGATATGGCTACGAACTCATTAACGTCTAAGTATCCATCTTTATCAACATCTCCCTGTAATAAAACAAAGTTACTTGTAGTTTTATCATTGCTTAATAGCTTGCGTGTCAAGTAACTATTGGTTATGAGCTTACCGCGTCCATCAAGATTTGAATGTCATCTTGAGGAACGATAATTCCTAGTGTACGCAATCCGATTCTTAGCTCATCGATGGTAATCTTTCCTCTATTGCTAGTGTCCATCACTTGAAACCTTTCTTTGATGCCTGATGCTTCTTCTTCCGATAAATGCTCAGCTATAACCTAAAGTAGTAATACCACAACATAACTATCTTAAGCTCTTTCAAAAGATACAAAAAAAAAAAAAAAATTCAAGTGAAGAGATTATAAGTACATACTCTGAGTGCCCTTTTCTTGAGCTTGTTCATAACTGTGAATTGCTTAAGCCTTGCTCTTACGGTTTCACCTAATGAAACATTTGGAGCATTCTTACCATCTTGTATCCATGGATGTTCTGTTAACCAATGGTTAAAATTTTACTTATCATTGGTTCAATATGAATATCAAAAACATTTGCATTATGAAAGCAAGATGATACCAAGGACTTGTTGAGCTGTGAGACGACGTTTTGGGTCAGGATGAAGCATCTTTTTGATCAGATCCTTTGCATTGGCAGAGACTTTAGGCCAGGGGTCTCTTCTGAAGTCAATCACAGACCGTAGAATCGCTTTGGCTACTCCATGATCGGTTTCTAGAAACAAACAAGATAAAAAAGAAGACTATTAACATTGTATGATTCTACAAAAAAAAAAAATGATACAAAACAAGGTGTGTGACATATCTAAACCTGCCCAAAAAGGTGGAACACCACATAGCAATATGTAAAGGATTACTCCTGCGCTCCAAATATCAATCTCTGGTCCATAACACTGCTTTAACACCTCAGGAGCCATGTAGTATGGACTCCCAACAATTTCATTAAACCTCTCACCTGCAAAGATAAACAATTTTAGGTTAAAATATTGCTTCTTGGCCAAGCATCTAAGATAAAAAGTATTACCTGGTTTAAAGAAAACAGAGAGACCAAAATCAATGGCCTTTAGAGATGCAGTTTCCTTTTTGTTTGCAAACAAGAAGTTCTCAGGTTTTAAGTCTCTATGCATTACACCATGCTTATGGCACATCTGAAACCAACATGAGAAACACACATCATGAGAAACAACAAAGACGTGACTCTCAAGCAATGCTATAGGTCATTAATGCCATAAAAAACCTGAACAACTTCCATGATTGTCTTAACAACCGAAGCTGCAGCTCTCTCCGTGTAATGACCTCTAGCCACAATCCTATCAAAAAGCTCACCACCTTCACAAAGCTCCATAACCAAATGCACAGCTTTGTCATCCTCATAAGTCTCTTTCAACGTGACAATATTTGGATGCTCAGGCATAATCCTCATGATCTCAGCTTCCCTCCTAACGTCATCTATATCCACAGCCGTTCTCAGCTTCTTCTTTAAGATTGATTTGCAGGCAAAAACATCTCCGGTCTCGTTGTCTGTGCATAGATACGTTACACCAAACTCTCCTCGACCTAGCTCCCGACCTAATTTGTATCTCAGCTTGATCTCTCTACCCGTTGGCTCCTTGAGGACAACAAGCTTCTCGCCGTCGTGGCGGTGACCGTAGTCGATGGAGAAAGGATTTGCAAGTTTTAAACCTTTCTTTAGCTTTTCATTAACAATCAAAGATCCAGCCGTTCCACAGCAATTCCCCATTATGTACAATTTAATGTTCTTGAAAACGTGAAAAGGAGGAACAAGAACCCTATAATCAAAGGACCCTAGACTTGTAATCAAATGAATGGAAAGACACACATAACAAAATGTTCTTCTTTCTCATCAAATACAGAGAGATGTGGAAGGAAGGTTTTAAAACAGAACACGGAAAGAAGTCCTTCCTTCCCAAACTCTCTCTGTATTTCTTGTTATCTTGATTTTCTGTTTTTTTTTTCCTTGACATATGTCTTTCTGTAATAATTTATTTTTAGAACTTTTCTTCCGTAATGTCCAAGCAAATCTGAAAAATATCCCCCCTAAATAAAAAGAACGATTATAGGACCACGAGTCACGATCATCTTCCTGTTTTATATCCAAGAAGAAAATAAAATTTCACCTCAATATATTGCATGACATTTTTATTTATGTATATGAAAGGGAATGTCATGTTTTAGTTTTTTTTTTTGTCTAAAATTAACATGTGTCATGTACAATTTCCTTATTAACAAAAAAATTCATGTACAATTTCTGGTGCTTTTTTTTATAAATATCTTATCTAATAAAAGTAATTTCTGGTGCTCTTTTTTTTATAGAAGTATGATATGATAAAAGTTGGGGCTAAATGTTGTTGAGAACATCCAATTTCCCCACAATGGATTGCTTCTCTCTTCAAACCATATCACCAAAATATCATATCTGTTAGGTCTTGGACCTTTAATAGCCGGGGTCTATAACACTATCTATCTTCCATAAAAATAAAATATTTGTTTAGTTCTATGGTGCTAGAAACTCACAAATCAGTATTTCTATATCTTATATATATGTGTACATAGTAATTGGAAGTAAAGTCCTGTTTTTAGCAAAAAGAAAAAATAAGATCCAATGATGAGATTCTATAAGTTTATGGTTTGACCAAGAAAAGAACTAGGAAGAGAAAGAGAAGAAAGAGCGTTTGGAAGGAGGACGACCAACGGCTCTCATGAGATTAGCAACTTCTACAACTTTTGCAACCTCCGTTCCTCTCTTCGCCTCCGCCGTTGCTCTCCTCTCCTCCGCTTTCCTCTGCGCTCTCGCCACTTGGTTCTGTGTTTTCTCCATCGCCTTCGCCTTTCTCTCCTCTAGCTTCCTCTGAATTCATCAAAACCAAATTATAATATGCTAATGGCCACATAATTTTCCTTATACCTCTACATTTTTATAACACAATAGAGAGGTTTTCACGCACGTCGTAGTATGATATTTACATGATGAATAGATAATATTATAAAGACATTGCAAATATACAACAAGCTAATCTTAACAGCTAACACTTCATCTAATCAAATTTATCTACCACTCATTCTTTGTTTTTTTTGTTTTCAAGAAACACCTGTCTACAGTCCACTTGGACTGACTCCAAAGATCTATCAATTACCATTATTATATGGCAAACTATAATACATAGCCAGACTATATCAGATGTATGCTCTATAATAAATATATATAGATTGTGTTTATGTTACTAATCATCGTACCTAGCTAGAACAAGAAAGTTTAATTACAATTATAATTTAAATTTCACCTCTATTTTCTTCATCCAAGAATTAGCCTTATGGACTTGCTCGTTAACCCGACCATTAATAACGGCGTCTTCTCTCTTAAACCTGTTATTAATCTTAGCCAGCTTTGCCGTCTGCCATGCCGTTATCTTAGCTTCCACCTCTTCCCTCTTCACCCTTTGTACCGACGTCATCCCAGCTCGACCCTGAACCTGACCCGACTCATTCCCACTTCCATGATCCAAACCCGAATCCGGATACTGCTCCGGCACGATGGCTAATGGGTTCATCTCCTCATCTTCCCTCTCCTCGTGGATACTCCTCATCAAATCCTGATCACCTTCACGAGCCGTTGGTTCGTTGTTGTTTCCCATGGATGAGCCGGCGATGACTAGAGCGTTGAACTCTCTACTTATGGTTGTGAAGTTTTCACCTGAAGAGGCTCCTTCGCTTATGGAAGTAGTCGT
This sequence comes from Eruca vesicaria subsp. sativa, assembly GCA_932364175.1. NCBI lineage: Eukaryota > Viridiplantae > Streptophyta > Magnoliopsida > Brassicales > Brassicaceae > Eruca > Eruca vesicaria. Next base: position 45,555 of record CAKOAT010198155.1, read on the forward strand.
CGACCTAGTTGGAGAAAAATAGCCTCGCAAGGCAGGAGGTGGTGGCAACACCGTCGTAGACGCCGGAGTAAGTGCGTGGATGTCTCTCACGACAGTCTCCGGCGTCTCATCCCGGCTGGTGCGGTCCGGCGAGCTTTCTTGACCGTAGAGAGTTAACATCATCTAGGGTTTTAGGAACTAGGCAAAAAATAAGATTATCATGGTCTGATCTGCAACAAAGTAGTTTGATCTATTTGGGCTTAGATACTCTTCTGTAATGTCAAAGGTTTTTCTTAATTAAATTAGTGGAAAAAATAAAACTACAAGACAAAGAAAAATACTCAAGTATCGAATTTTCAAGAAGGTTATTAATTTAAAACATGACAAAGGGCCTCTTCATGAAAACAACGTTGGTCCAGTAGATAACGACTGCATTTAACATTCGGAGACGTGCTTGTTTTTCATGAGTTGTAACAGACAATAAATAGTCGTAAGAAAAAGACAGTAATAAAATTTAAATTTATCTTTCTTCACATTGTTTAGCATGATACCATGAGGCTTATTAGGAATTAAAAGTTGGAAATAAACTGGAAGAACAAACGAATTAAAACGAAATACTTGGAGGAAATCAAGCCAAAATTAGTAAACCAGGTTTGGTTCATTAAATTAGGAAACCGAATCCGGACGGAAACTAAATGGTTGGAGTGTCGGTAAGCTTGAACCCCACCATGAAAGACATGATAATACACGTCTCAACTACAAAACGATTGTTTCAACGTGGCCATGTCTAACTAGTTGAATGTTCCCGCAAGACAAAACTGCATATGTCAGCATCAAATATGAATCTAAATGGTTTGAAGATGCCACACAAGTCCATTGCCACGTACTAGAAGTCACTACGGTTTTAAATTCGTCTTTTTCTGATAGTATAGGTAATGATTTTTTTTGTAATTTCTTATATCAATCTGGTATGCTTTTCATTATATTTATGACATTTTATCAGCAACTTTTAACTAATGAATACCTATACAACTTAGTTTAATATTATACGTGTCATGTTTTCCGGCGCAGGGAGGGTTTAAGTTACAACCACTCACAGTTTTAGACTACATCAGAGTTCATGTAGTACGTTTTGATATCAAATTAAAAATGGACCATGCATTTGTAGGCTGTAGCGGCTTTGAATGAAATCACTGATCAAATATTTACGTAAATAAAAATTAAATGACGAAATGGTCGATCGGATGATCAGATTAGTAGTGGATTGTAATGCATTATTTCCGAAGAATAGTACTCATTTTGTATATTTTAATGGTAAGATGTGTCTTAAGTATCTTCTATACACTGTTTAGAAAAAAGATGTCATTCTATACACGTACGCATCATGATGCATGCATGTGAATGTGTGGAAATGTTACCACCCTATTTTAATTTGTTCCAACAAACTTAAGACTGCGCATTGATACTAATGATGATGATACTGCTGATAGCTATAGTCCGTTGTAATCTTGAAAGAGTTTGGGAGTCGATTCATGAGACAATTTTCATTGATATTACAAGACTCAAGATTTTGAATGTAAACATAAACTTGATCTTTATATTTTTTCTTGGGAATAAAAAATAACAGAAGTTAGTGTAAGTTAACAGTTGAAATTTGAAAAAAAAACAGCCAATGAAATTGAAAAGAGCTTCTTCCAAAGCAGAAAGACAGAAAGAAAGAGACAATCAAGAACAAGTTGGGAGTCCTTTGCACAAGAATCTCTTCTTTTTTTTTTTTTTTGAACATTATTGCACAAGAATCTCCATATGTCATGTCCTTTCATCTTGAAAGAAAAAAAAAACTCTTTACAACTTTTTCGCATCTTAGGCTAAGGCTTACTCTTGTGGGCTCAAAGTCGGTCGCATTGTAGTGAAAGAGAAGTTCGTGTAAACCTATCCTGGTCCTGCTCCACCATCACAGACACTTGTACTAAAAAAAGACTTACTGCCAAAACAAGTGCCCTCCTCCTCATCCAAAGGGTCTTGAGCCTCATTTACTTCATCAGAGCTTGAGTCACTGTATTATCATTGGTAGAAATTGTGCTAATGAGGAGTCTATGAAACACTTGTATTCCAATAGAGATGTTTTCAACAGAATCAAAGCTAAGACATTGAAAGTATACTAACTTTGGTTAAATCTCAAAAGTTTGTAACTAAACTAATTAGAGTTACAAACTTAGAAATATACATTTGACCCGGTAAAATCTATGGATGGAAAGTGGAAACGCTTAAATGCCTCAAAGCCACCACACAATGAAATACAAATTCAACGGTGAGTTTCCTTAAATTTACATTTTTGATGCAAATTTCTATATATTTGGCTATATTTAGTTACCTAAAAATAAACTTCCCTAAAAATAACTTACCTACCTCCCGTATAAATCCCCTTGAACAGCCTCTAATTTTCTTCAGACCTGCAAGAAACAAAAAAGTAATAAAACTACCAGAAAAAAAAAAGAAGAATAAAAAACCTTTCAGGTCTCAACTAAAAAAATGGAGATGAAGAAGATTGCCTGTGGAGTTCTTTTCGCTGCTGCTTCCATGACCGCCGTCATGGCTACCGAAGTTGGAGCTCCGGCACCAGGACCCGCCACAAGCGGAGCCTCTGCAGCCGTACCGGTTCTTGGCTCTTTGGTTGGAGCTTCCCTTGTGTCACTCTTCACCTACTACTTGAACTAAATTAAGCTTAATTCAAAAAAAAAAGAAGTTGATTTCTCTATCAATTTCTACTATGTCCGATTTTGTATGTGTTGTTTAGACAGGCAAAGTGAATAAGACGGAAGAACTAATAATTTGATTATGGTCAGACAAATTTTATGTATTGCTGATTAATAAAAAATAAAATGTGTTCTTCTCTTCCTTTTTCTCTCTTTCGTCTTTTCCATATATTTTCCTTATACTACCATAACGTTCATGATATTGACTGTTTTGTACGATAATTGTATTTTAACAAAAAAAAACATTATCTTATCTTATTCCTAACATGAGTAAAACATCAATCAAAGTACAGCTGTACTAGAATAAAACTATAAATTGATTATGTTGAATTCAACATATAAAGCTTAATTATTGCAATTAGCTGGTTGCATAAGAAACAATTCAATCACATTCACTCGTCAATAAACACACTAACTGACCATGTTTATTAGTAACAAATTAAAAATTAAAGAAAAAATCTTTAATACCCAATTTTTTATCGAGTTAGTGGTATATTAATTAAATTTATAAAAAATAAAATAATTAAAATATTAATAGTTTCATTTAGGAAAAAAAAACTCATTTACCGCTGATGATGCTCTCTAAGCCTTCCAACCACCGTGTGCTTGTCACCTACAACACACAAGTCCTGAGGACTTTATATTATATGATGTTCTTGAGTTTGACCAACCAAATCGCTTCTTGTATCTTTGGTCATCTCCTTTCAAAATCCAAAATCAAACTCTTCTTGGATTTCTATACGATTTTTGCTTGCTCTATAGTTTGAAACTATACCTTTAAGATGTTTTGGTGGAGAAAGAAAAAACAAGAAGTCAACGAACGACATAAAATGTTTATGAAGAATGGATCTTTACTACTTGAAGAGCTAATTGCGATTAGTGACGATGCTAAACCAAACCCTATAAAAAACTTCTCAGCTGATCAGATCCTAGAAGCCACCAACAACTTCAGCCGCAGTAATCTTATCCGCATCGATAGATTCCGCCACTACAAAGGCACGCTAGATGACCGTGTCGTGCTTATCAAGAAATGGGCTTATGGAGGATCAATTTTCTCTGAAAAGATATACCGCGACTTAGCGGTTTCATCAATGGTGAGTGGTCACAAAAACTTCCTGAAACTGTTAGGTTGCTGCTTAGAGTTCTCTTACCCGGTTCTAGTTTGCGAATATGCCGAGGTCATAACTCGTAGCTTGAGAGGAGCAAGATGTCCTATTGATCCATCATTTATAGAACTTAAGCAAAAGATAAACCAAGATTAATAAGATCTTCTCTTCTTATTATTAGCTTTAGAAAACTATCTCAAAAACTAAAGCTCTTCAAGCAATCAATCTCTCAAATCATAAGTTTTGTCACAACCGACAACTACTTATATATAACACGAAACTTCCTAAAATCTCACAAAGGAACATTTCCATTTATCTTTATCCTAATCTCAATGTGTTTAGCTAACTCCTAAACACTTTAGGATAACTTCCAAAACTCTTTTAGTGTTGCTTGATGTCCAAGCTTAATCCAACATTCTCCTCCTTAAGCTTGAAATCCATCTTCTCTAAGTCTTGAACTCCAATGAGGTCTCTCATCTCTTTAAACTTGATTCTTCCCAATGCCTTAGTAAGAATATCGGCTTTCTGCTCACTCCCTGGAACATGTGTTACTTCAACCTGACCTTTCTCAACACATTCTCGTATGAAATGAAACTTTCGATGAATGTGTTTGCTGCGACCATGAAACACTGGATTTTTAGTCAAGGCAATTGCAGACTGATTATCAATACGAATCTCAACTTTCTCACAAGAACCTCCCATGATCTCGCATAACAACTCCTGCAACCAGATTGCTTGCTTAGCCGCCTCTGTCCCAGCCATGAACTCTGCTTCGCACGAAGATAAGGCAACAACGTCTTGTTTCTGAGAACACCAGGTTACAGGACTCTCTCCCAAGTAGAAAATATGTCCTGAAGTGCTTCGTCCATCATCTGGGTCTATGTTGTGACTACTGTCGCTATAACCTATCAGCTTTGGTATTTTTGATCTTCTAAACACCAAACCGAGAGATATAGTGCCTTTTAGATACCTTAAAACCTGCTTTATAGCTGCGCCGTGTGTTTCTCTAGGACTCTGCATATACCTGCTCAATACCCCAACACAATATGACATGTCTGGTCGTGTATGGAGTAAGTACCTGAGACAACCAATGCTTTTCCTGAACAATGTGGCATCGATTTCTGTCTCATTCTCGTATTTTGATAACCTTAATCCAGCCTCCATTGGTGTATGCACAAGATTGCAGGTTTTCATTCCAGTCTCATCCAGAATTCTCTGTGCATAACGCCGCTGACTCAAAGTTATTCCTTCTTGATGTTGCAGAACTTCTATTCCCAAATAGTATGTGAGCCTTCCAAGGTTACTCATCTCAAACTTTGAGGACATCTCCTCCTTAAACTCATTAATAGCTACAAGACTCGTTCCTGTGACAAATAAATCATCAACATAAACTCCAATTACCAAGTAATCTTCTCCTAGCTTCTTACGGTATACTGATGGCTCTTTGGAGCATTTGATGAAACCGAGTTCAACAAGGATATGATTGAGCTTATTGTTCCAAGCCCTTGGAGCTTGTCGTAGACCATACAGTGCCTTATTAAGTTTGTAAACCTTTTCTTCACTTCCTGCTACTTCAAATCCCTCTGGCTGCAACACATACACTGTTTCTTTTAATTCTCCATGCAAGAATGCGGTTTTCACATCAAGATGATGTATTTCCCAACCATATGCAGCCGCAAGATCAATGAGAAGTCTGATGGTTTCTAATCTGGCAACCGGAGCAAAGACTTCTTCAAAATCCACTCCATATTCTTGCACATACCCCTTGGCAACTAACCTTGCTTTATATTTGTTCACACTGCCATCTGAATTTCTTTTTAACT
>CAKOAT010198155.1:61374-74892 GCA_932364175.1 Eruca vesicaria subsp. sativa
AATCACCCTAAATCACCCTAACCCATGAATCCAAGGGGTGATTACTCACTAATCTCCATGATTATCCTTAAACCCATGGTGGATTTCAGATTAATCATGTAGAGAAACAGATGGAATAATCAACAGAAGCACAAGAACATACAATGGAAATCAAAAGGATCAATTTCTCTCAAGAGTTTTTTGTGTTCTTTCAATAATCCAAAGATCATCCGCCAAAAGGTCGCTACAAGGTGCTTAAACATTAGGTTTTCCAAGTGCAAAAAAAACGTGCACAACAATTGCAAAAAGGTCCTTAGAAAATCATAAAATCGTCACAAGAAATAGACGCGCAGCGGCCAGGCACACCCGCTGCACCCTGGCCGCTGTGTGAGATGCGGGTGGAGCGGCTAGGGTGACCCGCTCCAGGCACCCGCTGCAATTTAAGACGCGCGGCTGGTTGGAGCCGCTGTGGGTCGGTCGCTGCGCTTGGGAGCGGCTTGGCTCACCCGCTCCATGTTGCCCGCTGTGAGTGTCTGGCTACAGCGACCAGGCAGGGTCGCTGTGAGTCGGTCGCTGTGGCTCTCTCCGGGTCTAGATCACTCCTTTTGCTTCTTTTGAGCCTCTAATGAACCCCAAATGTCTCCAAAGCTTCCATGTGAAACTCCAATACCTAAAGGGGACTCATGTATGCAAAATGCAACCTAAACATGGCTAGAACCTAACCTACATGATGAAAAGATATGCAAAAGAGTAGATAAAACAATGCAATAATGCAAGACATCACTCATTCAATCATGTTTTCTTTTGTTTGTAATTAACGCTTATTTTCAACTCTTTTTTCTTTATAGTAGTTGTTAACAAAAAAAAAATCAAACAATGGCGCATGAAACACTATCGTACACGAAGTAATATAGCAAGGGTGATTCATTTTTCATACTGAAATTCGAGATTTGGGTCGGTTATTACTGATTTTTATAGCATTATGGTTAATTCTAAACTCGTTCGTTTGTTCATATACATAGTTTTAAAAAAAAAAGATATATTTATTCGGAATTTTTATATTTCTTGGTAAATTATAGCTCATAGTGTCGGTTCAGCTAAAAAAATATTTTCATACTTATCAAAAAGAATCATTTTCATTTAGTAGTAGAAAACAATTTTATCTTACAAAGGTGAATCCTAGTCGTAATGTGTGATGAAGATCATACCGTGATTTATCTAACTGATCGTGGCATTATTGCCTAAAATTTTATAATGAGTCTGGTGAGTTCGATGTAGTGATGGAGAGTTATAGTATAGATTGGTAAACACTGAAAGAGACCAGTGAGCCATTCATGCTGTTTTTAACTCCACTTGCATTTGTTCTATAGCTTTTAATTTTGGGCTTCCTCTCATTCCTATTTTCTGTTTTCTTCTACTTAAAATAAAATATCTTCCATCATGTATTTCCTATATTACTTTGAAGTTTGATCCTTATATATAGCTGAACATTGTGAGGTCACATACAACGAAAAGGACAAGATATGCTTGTCCCTCAAAATCTAGACTCTTTTTCATCTTCCATATATTTATGATCTTTATTTATTACTGGCCAAACAATTCACCAGTTTTCTTTTTTGAGAAAAAAGAAATAATGAGAGAATTTGCGTACATATATATGTAAGAGTGGAGCTAGGAGTTGAATCCAAGAAATGGATGTGAAGGCAAGAAAGTGAGAGATATGGTCCCCTCAACAAAAGCCATTAAATCTCTGAGCATATGACTGTGACTTTAATGGCAAAGCAAAGAGGTTTGCATTTGCATGATTCAATGAAGGGTTGCTGTTAGGGTTTGGGAGATTTGTGGGCTTTAAGTGCATGTTTTTTGTGGGGTTCAATTGCCATTCATGGGACCCAGATACATTTTCTTAATGACATTTTTCTTAGATTATTTTTCTTGTTATATGTTTATGTTTTCTCAAAGAGTTCCCATTAGTCTTAAAAATAGTATATTGATGGTAGATATTTGATTAGGACTTACGAATCAACCGACTACAAGTATCAAAGATTCTACATATATGATATATACATAGACTGCAATCTTCGTCAGTTCATATTTTTACAAAATATATTATTGGTTGTAGAATTTCCATTGTATTCTATTACTAAAGATTAGAAAAAAAACTTAAATATTCTTATTAGTTTATGTTATTTATCAAAACTCTCCAAATCATGATTTCCCAGGGATATTTCTTTAATATTATTTGATGAAAATTTACACCGCATGTTAGGTTTAAACAGGGTTTATTTGTTGAAAAATAAATAGATGTGGACTCCTCATGTGAGGTCCAAAATCTGCAAAGTTTTAATGTAGTTTGGGACCATTACTTCGCATGGACATTACCATAGTTGAATTTATTTCCGTTCTTACAATACGTTTTAATTAGTCAGAATTTTTTTTTTCGAAAAAAAAGCTTTCTAATTTAGTCAGAAACCACATACACGATATGTGAATACATGTAGGGAAGTCACTCTAAATAATCCATTTAGGGGAATCCGTCTGCGACAATTTTGAAAAAAAAAACTTTTGTAAAACGATTACATCAGTTATTATAAACATTTACAACAAAATAAACACCATACATGGGATAAAGCTTTATTTAAACCATAAGCCAAGTAAAAATGTCTTATTAAATGCTTGTTTAATAGTAATTTTCAGTTTATATATTAGATGTCGGATGTCTTTGTGCATATCACTCTTTATCAGTATGATGCTCTGATCAATTTCGGAATCAAACGACCGGATCCATATGGATATAACAACTAGGTGACTATTATGTGCTCACGGATATAAATAGTTATATATAATCAAAATATAAATATTGATAGTGGCAATAACATAATAATTTTAATTCATTGAAGATATCAACTTAATTTACGTAAGAGCGATACGTAAAATTAATTTTTAACTATTAACATCTCATTATCTAAATTCTTCTTTTAGTTATATATCGAAGAATGTTGTGATATGGGACTGAGAAGTTCATCATTAACAGAATGCTATGAAACAATTAGTAAAAAAAATGTTAAAGTATGACTACATAAGACGTGATTATAATAGCTTATGCTTATAAATATATCATAAAATATGAAAAAGAAGAAAGAAAAAAAAATATGAAAAAGAATATACATAATATATTGTGTTCTTGTTCTTGGATAATCGGGCATATCGTATTGTTTGTGCTATCGTACGTTCATGAGATTTATATCAAGCTGAAGCGACATCGAAATTTGTAACATCTTTGTTAGATTTTGGTTTGTCAACGTAACAACATGATTAGTGTAAAGAGCAATGTTTTAAATTGGATGATATTCTGTTTATAACTGCGTATTCAGTTTTGTTTAGTCAAACACTAATAAAAATCAGTTAACATTACATACGTTCACATGACCAAAAATATACAAAATCCAACCAGGAAAAAAAATATGATGACTACTAGTATGAAAAACAAGTGGACTGAAAAACTGAATTATTCGTACAATATCAAATTTTGAGTGTGTAGATAAAAAGTAAAGGGAATAAATAGTTCAAAATGGAGAAGACGTGGACCAAGTTTTGCCGGATGATCGTGTTGATAAGTATCAACATGTTACATGCATTGATGAGAGGACGAGATCTCTACAAACAAAGAATCAATCTTTGGTTTAATTATCTGGTGATGACACGAACTAGTTGGTTATAACATCATTCAATGATCATGTACATGGACCACTCTCTCTCTCTCTCTGTAGATCATCTTTGCATCAGTCAGACGAAACATCTTAAGAGTGTAAAATGCTGGTCCTTGAGAGAGAAGAGCTCTCTCTAATTAGGTTTCCGTCTGTCTATCTCCTCTTTAACTTCTCTACTATTAGTAAAATCCATATGTACTTATACGTAGACAGAATAACCAAATAGCTAGGGTCCAAGGTGTAAAAGATTACATACCTAACTTCACCATGCTAATGATCTCTTACCTACAAAATTTCACTCTTTTTAGTCCAACCCATTACTCACCATGACCCCATTTCATCTGCCAGTGATCAATTTGGTAAACTTTTTTTGGCTTCCTTACAACATTTTCAGGAATCACTTTTAAGAAACAGCTAACCGAAAAGGAGATAAGTTTTGAAAATGATGATTTATTGGAGTTTTAAGAGAAGGAAATGTGTGTGTAATTGGGTGGAGAAGTGAGTAAAGAGGCATCTCTTTTTATCCGGCCATATTAAATTTTTATTTCGGTTGAAAAAAGATGACCCACCGTGATAAGGTACATAAATTATCAATCATATATTCGAGCATGTTTAATGGAGAATTCTTAAGATTGAACTTTTAACAGAATATAAGAACTTGAAAACCCATCTCTTAATTTTTAACTAAAAAAATTAAGAATCGACTCTTAAACCTCTTATTTAAAAACTGGTTCTTATCGTTTTTAGTTAAAAGTTAAGAGACAGATTTTTATATTTTGCTAAGAACTCCACTTTAAAAACCTACCATTAAACATGAAGCTACTAATTTTTTTTTAAAAAACATAAGTAAGCTACTATTTAAACACATTATGTTATGTTACGTACAATATCAAAGATAAGATAAATTTGTATTCTTAAAAAACAGAAAGCAAAAAAAAAAGAAGAATTTTATTAAACGTAAAATTCTAATATACCCACGAGGGCATACTGGTATAAATAACAGTTAATTACCTTAAAAAGAATTTTGGAACCTCTTTAAATTAATGCAAAACCTCATCTCGTGTCTTTCTGTCTCTAAAACAGTCTCAAACTCACTCACTCATCTCTCTTTCTTCTCTCTTCAATGGACGAAACAAATGGAAGAAGAGAAACTCACGATTTCATGAACGTCAACGTTGAATCATTCTCCCAACTTCCATTCATCCGCCGTACACCTCCCAAAGAAAAAGGCTCCATCATTCGTCTCTTCGGCCAAGAACTCGTCGGAGATAACTCCTCCGGTACTTCTCAACCGGAAGACGACACTTCTGAAACCACAACAACCAAGATCAACGACGAGAGCCCCGAGAATGTCAAAGAAAAGGACAAAGACACCAACAACAACAGGAGATTCGAGTGTCACTACTGTTTCAGAAACTTCCCCACTTCTCAAGCCCTAGGTGGACACCAAAACGCTCACAAACGCGAACGCCAACACGCTAAACGCGGTTCAATGACTTCCTACCTTCATCAGCATGAACCTCACCACGTCTACGGCTTCCTCAACAACCGTCACTATCCATCTTGGACTACTACAGAAGCTAGATTCTACGGTGGTGGAGGAGGAGGAGGAGTACAACAAACGCCGTCGTATTACTCACGCACTATTCTTCCTCCGTCTTCTTCTAACACACCGACGATCAACGGAAGTCCTTTAGGTTTTTGGCGTGTACCGCCTTCAACGTCAGCAAACGCTATTCATAACGTTTACTCAGCTTCAGCGTTTAGGACGCATGACCAGGAGAGTAAGGAGCCTAACTGGCCTTACAGATTGATGAAACCTAATGTGCAAGATCATCTGAGTCTCGATCTTCATCTTTGACACTTTTATTTTTTTGGTGTCCATCTTTTTAACTGAGCCATCAATGTGTGTAAAAAACGACGAGGTGTTCATGTTTTGTAAGAAGAACCGGCATGGTGTGTAGATCTTGAGCCTTTGATGAGGTTTGTTTCTTCAGATTCTAAGTTTATATATTAATAAAAGAATAATTTCTGATTTAATTTAGAAAAAAATATGCTCAATCATTCATTTTTCTGAGTTCTGTTATAGCTTCAAGAATCAAAGAGGAACATTAAATTAATTAATAGCCATGGAAGTCATATTATGTACGTACTTTCTCTGTTGTTTCAGTCAAGAAAATTCAAGTCTCGATCAAATGTCTCATTAATTCAAAATGTTTTGTCTATTTAACCATTAAACCCCACACAAGTCTCTTTAGTTCCCAAACGTTTTAATAAAACGGTCTTTTACTGAACCAAGAGCCAAAGAAGAAAGCTCCTTGATGTTGATGATGATTCGGTGACTGTGGGGATCACTGAAGACAATGGACAAGACAAAAGGGGGGGGGGGGGGTGTAGAGAGAAAGAGAGTTGAGAAGTGAAAGTGGTCCATGCATGATCACAAATGTAGAGTTAACCAAAGAGATCTTTCACATCTAACACTGAACCTAAAGCTAAAGTCTATAACCTAAAAAGCTTTCTTCTTTAGTTTCTTTTCAAATCTTATTCGGGTAACTCAAAGAAAAATACATCAACTAAGATGTATACAATGTATTTACTTGTTCATCTCTACGTACGCATACACAATAATCATTATAATGAACTTGAAATAAAAGTAGCTAGTTAGAATCCCCCACACATGACCATGTTTCTTGCTAATTGAGCATAGTTTTGATAGAATGCCTTTACAATAAAAAGGCCTAGCTACAAGAATGATAAATTATTAGAGCATCATCAACCCACAACTCTAATGTTGGGGTGCTTATTTTTTTTTTTTTCCTTTTTTTGGTTTGAAAAAATAAAAGAAAAAATAAATTAAAAATTAAGCCAATTGCGGGCCGCCACGTGTCAGTGGGGCCCGCAAATAGTGCAAGCATCAAAGAAACAATGTTGCTTATTTTGGATGCAGAAACATCGCAGCTTATTGTTTTAGTGGGGGCCCATGCCTTAAGCAACCCCATAAGACACTGCGTTGTTAATGCTCTTAATGGTATATATAATAAGAAGACGAGTAGATATCAATCCTCGTACCTAACGTGTGTTACACTAATCAAAACATTAAAGACAACAGTATATTAGCTACCACTTTTAGATCGACCAAAAAATTCAAAAGCTTGACTTTTCTAGTTTTGGAATGACTTCAATCACAGCTATATATGTGGCATTGCCTGCTCCATATATCTAGGGCTGGGCATTTTATCCGTTATATTTGATTCGATCCGTTATTCGTTTCGATTCGATCCGAAAATTCCGGATATCCGTAAACTTTTGAATCAAAGCAAATACTAAAATTCAATATCCGCTAAAATCGAAGCAAATCACAAATATTAAAATTTTGGAAAACGGATATCCGATCCGATCCGTAAATATATAAATATATGTATATTTTGATTATATTTAAAATTTTAATTGTATAAATAATATAATTATTATTTTAGCACATGATTTTGAACAATTCTATTCAAATTATTACTTATATAAAAGTATTACATAAAAAGAGATAAAATATTTTTGACAATTATATTTTTTTCTTAAATTTTGTGTTATTATAATTGTAACTTAAACTTTAAAAAATTACAAAATCTATAAATTCACTAGTTCTTTTAATTTTTATTTTATATATCATGCAAAAAATATTTTTGCAAAGCAAATTTGTATCAAAATCTTATGATTATTTGTACTAATTAAAATGGATGAGATATCCGTAAATATTCGTAAATATCCGCAAATATCTATTTATTTTCCGGATATCCGTTTTTTCGGATATCCGTATTTTTTCGAAGCAAAGCAAATACCAAAATTAGATATCCGTAACATTCGAAGCAAATCACAAATACCTTAAAAACCCCGGATATCCGATCCGTGCCCACCCCTACATATATCTACCATAATTAGATCATTTCTTTTTCCAACAACTCATGATGGTTATAGATATATTAGTACCGAAGTTTATAGTTACCAGCTGTGGTGCATCTTATACCAAAAAGTTAAACCGATATAGAAAGGCTAATTAGTCTCACTTGTCCTTGGTATTTGTTCTCTAATAACCTAATATGCATGATTGGTAAGCATGTAACTAATAACCTAATGAGCTACGTTGTCAAGAAAAAGGAAAAACTAATTAACTGATCGTTATACCACAAATCCTAAAGTCTAATCATATATATTATGATAGTGAAGGACCACACGGTGCAAGCTCAGCTCGTCATAAGGTTTTCAGACAAGTCTTATGGGAACATAAAAGACATATATGCACTCGTCGAAACAGTTGTTTGGATAACAAAGCTGCAGAGGCTATACCAGAGAACACAGTACATCTGAGAATTACGTGATGGTTTTATCAAATTATGGAAATTTTTTAAGGATATGGTGGTGTACATGTCAAAGAGTTAACATCAAGAGCAGCTAGAAAAGGACCCCACTAAAGTTAATGCAATGAAGAAGAAAGCATGTGATGAACAACATGATAAAAGAAGCATATAATTAAGACGTGTGAAGAGCATACACATACATTATATAACCTTAGGACCACTTTTCTCTGCTCTCTTGTCTCTTCTTTTTTTATAGATTAGATTTGTTAAAGCCTTGAAGGACTAGTGGAAGTTAAGGAACATCGGCCCACAACCCTAGGAAAATTGCAACTTGAGGATGATAGTTCGAACAGTACACATCTCAAACCACTTTCAAATTAAAACTCAATCTGATTCATACAACGATGCAAACTGTGCCAAAATGGTGGTCTTGTTTCGGTAACCTAAGCTACATAAAGTTCCACCGACACTATAGGCCATGTGGTTCATTTATCCTTTAGACTCTTAAGTTCTTATACTAAACAAATTTTTAACATCTACTATTCAGATGATACGTTATTTAAAGTTTGGTGTGTACCCACGTTAGTCATGGGTTCGATTTTTTTTGGAAATTAAATTATCATTATTTGGTTAGTCTGGGCTTGGGTTTTGGCCCAAGTGATTTACATAATAGTTCGTAATCAGTTCACCTCCTGACATTAGTCGGAAGGTAGTCCAAATTCGGATCAGACAGTATGGTAGCCAGTACACTATGTATCACTCAGTGCGTTCCTTCTGAGACCGACTAGATCAGCCGATAAAATTTATCAAAAAAAAAATGTTATTTAAGGATTAAGGACAAACATATCACAACAAAAGTTAATTTAATTTATAAAAGGTAGCTACTGAGGAAACATGGTTCTTGTAGTTACATGACTGATTTTAAAATGAACCAAGAAGGAAACCAAAATTTTTTGAAGACTGAAGATAAGAAGGAACACAAATCTATTCTATTAAAAAAGAGTCATTCTTTTTATCTACTGATACAAGTTGTCATTTAAATTTGGACTTTTTCTAAAGTGTTACAAATATGTAACACAAACCATATAATTAATTGAACCGCATTACTTAAATTAAACCGATGGTTATTTATGGGATATAGTCTTGGGTTTACTTTTGTTTTTAGAAGAAATTATATAGTTTGTTTTTTGGGCTTAGTATTAAGGATACATTCAAAAAAATATTGAATAAATTTTTCATCTTAATAGATCAAAAAATCAATTATTATTTTTAGGCCCAAAAGGTATTTAATATTTTTAAGAAAACAAAATTGTCTATTATTAATCATTTATTTAAATCATGTACCTTAAAACATGTTAATGTATTTTTATTTTAAATAACAATCACTTTATTTTGATAAATTTCAATGGTAACTTTTAAATAATTTATTGTTTTACTTTTCTTAAATAATTTACTGATTTAAAAAAATGTAAAGAAAAACCGAAAACCAAATCTAAAAAAAAATCAAAACCAAAAGATGAAAACACAAGTTATATTTTTTTGATTTTTTTTTATTTAGAAAATAAACTATTGCAAATTTTTTTGTCATCTTTTCAGTTTTAAAGTAGATGTTCGATTATTTAGGATTTGTTTGTTGGTAATATCAGTTCAAACCAACTCAACAGATCTAAAAATTAAAAACGCAAACCAAAAGCTGAAAAACAAAAATAGAAACTTAAAAACTAAAAACCTATAACCAAAATATAAAACAAAATCTAAAAATAAAAACTGAAACTAAAAATTAATGAAAAACAATTATCACCACAAATTTTGGTGAACTGATTTTATACCAAAACATTCTTTAAATTAAGACAAAACCCAATTATATAAATTTTTAATCATAAAAAATTTCCGCGCTTTCAAGCGCGGATCAAAATCTAGTTACAATTACACTATACAAACGGTATGGATGAGCCGGCTAAAAAAAATAGATGGGACTTGTGCCATATTAATTTTTTTTCTACTTAAGACAACAGTTAAATTTTAAAATTGGACCCTTTGCTAAATAAAAACTAGAAAAATTAGGGTCCTGAACAGCAAAGAAAATTTGATAAAAGTTGTGGGACTCTGAGCATTTGCACTGTCCTAGAGCCGGCACAGTAGTTAGAAGCAGAGTAGTACATGTTCTACATGCACAATCATATAAATCAATTTTCATGCTATCCACAACAGAAGATGGCTCTGTACCCAACAGCCAAGACATGAGATGGCTCTGTAATACATTGACTTAGGAGTTTTTGTTTGAATTGGGCTTGTAACCGGATCCAAAATTTCCGTTCTCGGGTTGATTTATATATATATATAATTAATTTTCTTTAAAAAAAAAAAAAAAAAAAAAAACAGCCAAGACAGACACTTTCCAGCTGAAGCTACCCAAAAACATTCCCAAATATTCAATAATGGGCCTTGTGGGCTTTCTTAGTTAGGCCCAAAGAGAGACTGTCATCGTCTTCCAATTCAGATGATGATGCCCTACAAAGCCATCTTCTCTCTCTGCTATCTATCTTCTACAGAGCCTACAGTCTATCAATGCATTCCCTTTCGTTTCCATCTTCTTCTTCGGCCCTTCTTCCTTCTCTGTCTGCCTTCGGTTCTTGGCAACCAAAGAAGCTAACTTGTCTTCAAAGTCACTACCTTTCTCCTAAGCTTCTTCCATTCTCCACTAAACAGTCTAATGTCTCTCGTCACAGAGCGTTCTCTGTTTCCTCTTCTTCCCCACCAGAGGAAACAGTCTCCATGGTCGATTTCCATGAGAAAGATTGGTCCTTTCTCGAATCTATGGAAACCGAACAGAACCAGAAGGTCGAAAAGATCATAAAGGCAGGAGAAGTAACAGAGTCTTCGAGGGTTTTGGTCTCGCTTAGCTCAGAAGCGTTTGTTGATCATCTGGTGGAATCTTCACCTTCTCAGCTTTTGCTTATAGTCCACGACTCTCTTTTTATGTTAGCCTGTGTCAAAGAGAAATACGACAAAGTCAAATGTTGGCAAGGAGAGTTAATCTATGTTCCAGATAAATGGTCTCCTTTAGATGTCGTGTTTCTCTACTTTCTTCCAGCTTTGCCTTTTGATCTCGACCAGGTGTTCAAGACACTGTCTCAACGTTGTTCCACAGGTAACAACGATGTTCTGTCCATGTCTTCATTCTTTTACTTGTTGGCTCACGGTTTGGTTTAATATGGTTTGTGACAGGTGCACGAGTTGTAATCAGTCACCCGCAAGGTAGAGAAGGTTTAAAGCAGCAAAGGAAAGAGTTTTCAGATGTGGTTGTCTCTGATTTACCTGATGATTCCACCTTGAAGAGTGTTGCTAAGAAGCATTCGTTTGAGTTGACTCAGTTTGTTGATGAACAAGGACTTTACCTTGCTGTTCTTACCTTCTCCAAACAATAGATTAAGTCAGAAATATCTATAGTGAGATTTGTTTTTCTGTTCCTGTTGTCTTTGTAATGAAATGCACGAAATCATTTTGAGCAAATCAGAACCTTTGAAAAGATAAAGAAACTCTTGCAGAGATCTTTACATGAAATGAAATAAACTGCGTTCTGGATTACACAATCCCTCCATAACGCCAAACAAATCCAAAGTATAACTGTATGTAAACCTTGTTCAGTAAACTGTATAAAGCTTTTTAGAAGATAGAAAACCTCATGCTGTTACTTTTCGCAAACAAGCTGTACTCTTCACCTACTGTGCTCTCTTTCTTCTTCATAGTGTTGTCACCAAACGCATGATCTCCTCCTGAGAGCTGCAGGGAGAAGTCCCCCAAAATTCCAATGGAATCAGTAGGAATTGAGTTACTTCCTGTAGATAGACCAACCGGCCCACTAAAGTGAAACAAGGAGAAGTCTTCGCCACTATCAGTTTCCCTACCTCTGCTGCTTGGAGGTTCCACTTGAGAAATTCGGTTTATTTTCCTTTCATCTGCTGCTTCCTTTGGCTCAAGAGTTTGAACTTGGTCCACGGTGTTCATTGTGTTGATTTCAGCAAACGGATAAAAAACTGGAGCTGGCCCGGAGTGGAAGAAAGGGGTTGCTGAATGGTTCAATGGGGTCCCATATTGCACGCATAATGGGGACTCTCCATTCAGGCTGTATGCAAGAGGACCTGTGTATACATAATGGTTAGGATGAGGGAATGGCATCAATCCGTTGGCTGGAGCTGCAGACCACGAGGCTGGAGCTTGGTGATAGTAACCCATTGTTGCAGGAGTCTGGAAAACAGGCAACGGTATACTCTGCATTTGGGGATACATCATGCTTTGTGGCTGGGACAGGTAGGAACCAGTATTCACAGTGGGTACCGTATTTTCCATGTTCTGGCTAAGAACCGTAAAAGGAGTTCCCGATAATTCACTTTCCCCGTTCTCAGCTGGATGGTTAGGCATCTTCTTAACCTTTAGAAGGTCTCTTTCATCAACACTCTTCTCTGTCTCTTTCTTTATCATCTTCTCGTGACTGTCATGCACATTGTTTTCAGCGTCCACTAGATTCTCTCTTCTTTCGAAGTGCTGACTAACGTCTTCCGGATCAGACATCGGGGAGGATTCAGTGTTTCCGCTGTTTGAAGAAGCTGTATTGCTATCTCCTTCACTGAGACATGAAGAGCAATTATCTGAACTAGAGCTTCTACTCATTATAGGATCTTTCGAGTACAGTTCATCATTCTTTGATGTTAAATGAACTTCCATCTTCTTGCCTTCCTCGGTTAAATTAATATACTTACCAGAAACCCAACTGTAATCACTATGATTGGCATTACCCAGCTTTTCTGTAGCATTGCATTCAGACTGTGTGTCAGCTAACTTCACAGCGGAACTTAAAACCTCAACCTCTTCTGCCTTAAATGTTGAACATGTAACTGGTGGTGCGTCAGAGTGTGAGCTGTTTCGCTGATGCTTCAGCTGCATGGAGTCCAAAACCTTTCTCACAGTTACTGGCATGCCTCTAGCTGCAGATATATTAGATTCTGATTTTTGCCAGTGTCTATTAATGGGTTTGTAACTGCAAGAATGGTCATCGTACCTCTCACCATTCCTGTTGTCTGAACACTGAAACCCATGATGAGACCTAATGTTGTTTGGTTTACCACCAGACTTCAAAGCTTTGACCCTCATATTTTTATTTGACCCGTTAAGATGTCTTGATGACAGTTCCAAGCTATCAACAAAAGAAGCATTTTCCGGATATCTACATTTATCTGACCCCCTCAAGGCATGATCAGGCTGAAGTTCTTTCCATAATTTATCTGTCTGATGAACAGGTCTTTGGCTATCATTAGTACAGCACCCATTTTCATGATCTATAATCTCTCTATCAGTGTCAGAATAGTGGGTCTCCGCGGTTGAAGTAATGCAACCATCCAAACACTCCCTATCTTCATCATCAGGAGAACCAGGAGGAGACAATTCTACATCTCCAGTTTCAATTCCAGAGTCCTCGCATT